>JANHZT010007697.1:37558-49181 GCA_032468215.1 Stegonotus admiraltiensis | reverse complement strand
GCTATTGCTTAATGCATTGTAAGCCGCCCTGAGTCTCCGGAGAAGGGCGGCATATAAATCAAAGCAAAAAAAAAAAATGACATCCTATTTTCTACCTCCAGTTTTCCCTCCCAAGTCTGTCAGCATACTCTGACATATGCATTATGCTATTTGTGGCTTTTCTTTGTAGAATCCTAAAAATTACCGTGGTACCTTTTTAAAGCAAGTCATCTCCTTGTGTGCAGGTAGGATTTGTATAGGTACAAAATGATTCACATTCAAAGAATAAATTCAGTATTAATATATACAAGACAGCAATGAATAGCAATATAAAATATTGTACAAAAAATTGGAAAGTTTCTATTAAAAACAAAACATTGACAAAACACTTACTCCTGTAATGTTTACTCAACTCCCAATGAATTAACTGCAAATATTTGTGTGCATATCACCAAGGAAATTTTAGATAACATGTTGAATTGAGGCTTAAGGCTTGGTTCAAATGAATAAATGAAATATGAATTAGATTGAAGGCTCCCAGAAATAGTCATAGTATTAATATCCAATAAAACTTGAATATTATTTTAAAACTTCAGGTAAACACCGATGGTTAAGAAATAGATGCTATGAGGCTCTCTGATGCTGGTGGGGAAAACAGCACTGATTTCAAACTACATTTTAAGCTGGCATGGTGCATTTACTGCTTATGGGCATGATCAGATCAGTTTCCCATTCTTTTAGTGCAACAGGAATGAAAACTGTTTTTGAATATATTTATGTATCCACTTAAAAGAGAAAGAAAATAATTTCGAAAATAATTTCATTCTGAACTTGAGTTTAAAAGGTTAAGTCAGTAACTGAGAAAGATAATCTGGCTCACTGATCATAGCAGTCAGCAAACTCTGCAATCTGCATGAAGAAGGATATTTGTCATCATTAGTTGAGCTATGACAGCTGGTACCCAGGGTGTCCCAGATTCAAGAAGTGGCAAAGACACTTTTAAAAACACTTTGGTAGATGGCAAGTTTCATCAGCAACTGGATATTTTGCAAAATGAGTTGAGACAACAGCTCTGAATACAGCCGCATTTTCCACAGCATAAAAATGCCCAATACATTGTACAGAGTGTTTGCCTCTAGGCCACAAGTTACATTTTCCCTGAAAAATTATGGACATTTATTCATCTAAAAAAAGGCATTGTACTTTTGTATGAAAACTATTGTAATAGTTTAAAGCACGACTAAATTCCAGTTTTTTTAAAAATGTATTTGGAAACTAGTACTGTTCAGATTTAAAAACATATTAAAATGATGAGGAAAAACACCACACGATTTATTGTCATGGCGAAAATCATTCAGCAACTGAAATCTTCAAAGAAACACTTTAGATAACAAGACATCAGTAGAGATATTAGAAATGCTAAATGTGTCCTTTATGCACAATCTACAGACAACAGTTTTCTATTAAAGCCTAGAAATAAAATTTGTAAGGTATAAATCAAATTTACTGAGAGTTGCAGCAAATGGATTTCCATATTTAAATAACAGAAATGGAATTCCTATTCTTAAAAAAATGCTTCTAAAAAAGTCTGCTTGGTGGACTACAATGGTATTTTTCCATTTAAAATAAAGTCTAAAATAAGTGAAGATGGGGTAGATGTGGCAATATTTCCTTTACTGCAAAGGTTTCTCCAGTATCTTTCCTTAGTTTAATAAACATGATTTATGCCATTCTTTGCATTATTATGTAAACTACTTTTTCACAAATAAATTAATTTTTCTGCTAATGTAAAATCTATGCAAATACCGACTGTCATTTATCAGGAAATCTGACAAGCATTCCATATTGGAAAGGGAAAATGAAACTGCCTAAAGAATAGAAGCAATTATTTTTGTATTTTCTCTTCCTCTGACTTAAGGCACAAAAGTTATCCATCCAGTTAAAACAGCAAATGAAATAAGGAGGCTTTTTTTGTTTAAACACATATGGCTTTTTGCTGCAATACTGATCACCACAGGGTCTACAGATGCCCATGGCTAAATTGTACATGGGCAGATGGACACAAGGGAAAACTGTGCTAATGTGGCATGGTGAGCAAAACAAATGAAGAGCTGAATTTTGGTAGGGTGGGGGAATCTTTCCATCTATTAAATTATGCCATTTGTTTGTGAAGTGCAAATTAGGCCAGTAGTAAGTTTTATGCCATAAATATTCCATGTTATTTCACTAAAAATAAAGTCAGGAAATGTGCAAAACAAATCAAAAGGTAGAATCACAAACAGCAACCGTAAGGGACACAGCTTTGCCAAAATAAATTACCAATACTGCTTTATTCTCACAAACAATGAATATGTTTAATGAGTACAACGAGGCAACTGTATTCTTCGTATCTTGTGTTATTTTACCTAAAGGGAAATCTCTTGAGGTAAGCTGAAAATTACAAACATTAAGGGACAATCTAGTAAATGTGAGATTACTTACATATACTTCCTACTGCCAATGAGAAGTCTATATTTATTAACTATTTTGTTTCATAGGATTATTAACAAAAACATGTAGGGGTCTAAGTTAGCCGTTGATATATTTGAGAAATGATTTCCAGGAAAGAAAATGTGCCTTTGGTTGAATATTTGCTAAAAAATGTTCAGCATTATTTATGAAAAGATAACATTTTTGAAATATTTGTGTTTTCACTTGAAATTAATCTGATTTTTGATAGATATTAAACCCCAAATGTGCTTTTAGTGTCATTTTAGATTTCCTATTCTTTTCAATAAAATATTTTTTCCCCACACTCACATAACTATTTATTAGGTATATGGTGAAGACTTCTTTTTCACAGGAGAGATTGCTTCCAGAACTCAGACTATGCAGCATATATATGAATAATCAACAGTGAAGAGGATTTGATTTCCAAAATTGAAACATATTTCTATGTTTGGTTATACATTATCAGATGTGATACATTTATTCTTATAGATCTGATTCTGCTATTGTTACGCAGAGACACTGTAAACATTTGTAACACATATTCTTACTTGAAATGTTCGTTCCTGAAATTATTTTTATCCTTTTAATAGTACAGATGAGTCAATCCTCATTAAAATTAAACTAAACAATTTTATTGAATAAAGGATAAAAGTCAACTGGTTTTTGTCCGAGGTGAATGTGTAACATATGTTCAGCTAAAAGTTCAATGTGATGTTAACATGATTTGAGTGAGTTCTGCTGGACTGAAGGTCATTTAGGTATTTACTGAAAAGTATGTAACTTCAGAAATTATCCCATTGTTGAAAAAAGAGTAAATGTGATAATATCTATGTCTATTTTTGTCAGAAATGATGTAACACAGCGTAAGAGGACTGCTTGAACATTACTTTGTAACAGAAAAATGGTTATTTTAGTTGATCAAAATCTTTCCACTTAAATAAATAAAATAAAATAAATCTTGGTTTATTTCAGGTTTAAATGGAAGGTTCATTGACCATTTTGAAATTTTAAAATTGTTCAAAATTTAATCCTGTATCAAAAGAACTAATACCAAGTTTACTTAATATGAAAATATTTTTCCCCACATAATTCCCTGAGAAGTGGGATTGGCATTTGGTTAAAATAACTAGACAAATCATATCCTGTTGGGTCATCATTTCAGAGATATGTCCCTACCTAAATGGAGAAACAGAATGTTCAGGGGTAGGCACAAAAGCAGTGGAAGCAAAAGTGACTTCTGAATTCTTGCTGGCTTGCCTATTGAGTTTCATCATAGGGAGCTGGCAGGAACCATCAGAAATTTCCCCCCTTCCCTTCTGTTAGATAAGTCAGTGGCTGCTGAATGGAGGGGAGAACAAGGAATTGTGAGACTGGCTGGAAAACTATCATGGAATATTGAAAATGAAGAATATGTGACCACAGCACCAGCCCAGAAGCAGCCAATAGCACTGAAGAAGTCACAATGTCCCCAAATTTCACTCCCTTGGGAGTCATGCATTCAGGATTTTGGATATTTTCTGAAAGTTCATTTGAACCAATTTTTGGTTCAAAAACTGTGCCTTGTTTCTATTGTTGAAGATGGTTTATATATGAATGATAATGCATAGGTTTATCAGTTCATTTTGTTAAATGTTACAGGCAATTAATTTTAATTAGCAATTAATTATTTACTAAATTCAGTGTTGTCCTGGGGGATACATACAGTGCTTATTCTAAAGCTACAAATCTATTTTTATATGATGCAAAGAATCAGCCTTTCTTCCTAACATTGATACTAAAGGCAGCTTTATCTGCACACCTGCATCACATCTGGATAAGGAAAGAAAATTTCTTCACATTGCCTATACTTATTTTGAGGAAGTTTTTAAACATTTGTTGCAAACTGCATACTTTTCCCAGATCTTCAGAAAAACGATTGTATCCTACATCCCTTTCCAACATACCTAAGAGGAAAAATTATACCAACTTATACTTAAATATAACCTTTGACTAGTGGAAGATTTATACATACATTCCTTTTACAATTAATTGATTTGAAAGTACCCACTTTCCTGCCTATCATGTTTTTCCTTGACATCACCAAGTACTTCAGAGGAACTCAAGAACATTCAAGGAGAAACAGATTTGCATTACAGCAATTAGTTTGGGACAAAGATTGGGTATGAAGTTGGTATTGTTACAATTTGTAGTATTGGCCATCTTTAAATCTTTTATTGAATATTTGTTCAAAATATAAACAATATATTTCTTCTTGGAGTAGTTTCAGATAAACATCCAGTCTTTAATTTGTTAGCTGTTCATGTATATTCCGGATAACATCTGTATGTCATTATTCTTTAGTATACAATTAAATAGAAATATTCCACCGAGTATATGGTAGTATATAACAGAAATCAAGAGTGAACACTAAGTCTGTTAAAAATGAACCATTAGTTTTTCAAAGTTTCAGGGAAATCTTTTTTCATTGCAGGAAGCTAACAGAAGTAATTCCGGAATCTACAGTCCAGAGATTATGTCAATAAAAGTTACCAGTTCAATACTAAAAAGGAAAAATCTGAAAATGAAAGCATGGTGCAGCTTATTTGACATGGAATGTTAAAGAAATGAATAACAAAATAGTTGATGCTTACTTCAGGTTTTAAACATAATTGTTTAGATAACATTGTAAGCACAGGTATTATCAAATTCCTAGAGATAGTAAACACGGAACTAGCAGTGTCCAATCCACTTGCTTATTCTGACACTCTGAAATTCCTGGTTGACTACTAGTTCATCCAGTTAGTAACAGAGGGGACTGGGAGATGACATTTCTTTTTCTAACTGCTTATCGACCTATTTCAAAAGTTGTTTAGAACAAGTTCATGTTGTACATTTACTATATGTAAAAATTCTGCCTGGTTGAAATCTGGTATGTTTGTTTTTGAGGAAGTGATTTAAATAAAAAGATTAAATGATATTTAAAAAATATTCTTGATACGCATGCATAATATTTGAAGCATGAGAACTGTTCTGGCACCAATCTGCTTCACTAAAGTATAATAACTTCCTTTTAGTCTTTGAGGTTCTTCTTTCTTTCAGTCGCTGAAGTTCTTCATCACAATGTCAGTGCTGGAGCATGTTTAAATCCACAAATACCGGCTATTTTTAAACAGGCATTAAGGCTATAGTCCTATGCTCATTTATCTTGGAATGATTTCTTTGGATCCAGAAGGACCTACGTCTAAGCAAACAAGAAAAGGAAAATGTCTTCTGGAGAAGGCTATTCGCTGTGTACCATCCTTTATAGCTGATATATTGAAATTGTCTCCTAAGCAAGATTTGTAATGGCTAGTGATAATTCACCTTCAAAGATGAAAAAAAGATAATTAAAGTAGCCCCTTTGTTATCTGTATTTTAACTAAGACTACATCGTAGTATATGAAAATCAGTTAAAAGCTAGTTTTTATATTAATTTATAATAAATAATGTAGTGCCACCACAGGGAGTGACCCATTGGCACTTTCTCTTGCCAGTGTTTTAAAGGAAGCTAATAGCATTCCTTCAAATTTTAAGCATTCTCAGATATTAAATACCATAATTTCCAATAAATGTCTACTAGTGCTATTGAGACTTAGAAAAGGCAACCATTTTCAGTTTAAAAGTGTATGCTTCAAGACTTATGATTCCATAGCATTCATGGTTGACAATTCTTGTTCTTTGGTTTGGTTTGTGAACACAGCACTTATGCGAATTATACTCACATGGAGCAGTAATATAAAGGTATTTGAAATGCACACTAAATCCATTAATATTTAAGACTTATAAACTAATTTAAATTAGATTTTCCTATCTTGCAACTTTTCAGAACTGGTAAATTTTAGATACTGATGGCATAAGCCTATGAATGCAGGAATAAATGTAACTACGTTCAGTGGAAATATAATATGTATGGGCTAGATCTTGAAAATATATTTTATAGATTTCATGCTGTAAATCTTATATTTCATTATACAATTAAGAAATTTTCAAACAAGAGTCAAAATAGCTTTTCACTTGAAACCCCAAAGCTTTGTGATATGAAACAATTGCATGAGCTTTTTTATTACAACATTTCATATTAAAAGAAGACAATCTATGGGACAGTTTATTTTAAAATTAATGGCAATCACTCCATTTGTAAGGGATATTGGATATTATCTATTCAACACCCTGTGTAGTGCAGGAATTTTCATAATATCCTCATACCATAGAAAAGTGGCTACTTGTTTCAAAGGTCTAGAAAACCTCCAATGGTGGAGTACGCACAATCTCCGGAGGCAGGCTGTTCTATTGCTTAGAAATTCTCACAGAAACCTCCTTGCCTCAAGTTTGGATCTGTCTCCCTTAAGATTCCACCAGGGGTGAAATTTGTTTGTTTGTTTATTTGTTTATTTATTTATTTATTGGATTTGTATACTGCCCTTCTCCCGGAGGACTCAGGGCGGTGAACAGCCAGCAATTAACATATCATATAGGTTTAAGAACAGTTAAAATAAATTATGTTAATTTGGTACATGTATTAAATCCCAGATTAAGTCAAATGTAAATTATTTAATTTCCCCAATGCTACCGGTTTGGACCGGTTCGGACCGGAGTGCGCACTTTCGAACTGGTAGAGATGGTAAGTAGATTTCACCCCCATCAGTGGTGATATTCAGCCAGTTCTATCCGGTTTGAGCAAACCAATAGCAGCGGCTGCTGGAGGCTCTGCCCACCCACCTGGACATCATCATATCCCATTTTTGATGCTCTGTGCATGCGCAGAAGGTCCTGTGCATGTGCAGAGGTGTCACACGTGAGCGAAGCGAGCACACGCACATATTCACATTTGCAAACCGGTAGCAAAGATAAGTCAATATCACCCCTGGATTCCACCAATTGGTCTTAGCTTAGGATGCTATAGAGAAAACATTCACATACTGTGACATCCCTTCATATATTGGAAAAGTGTGATCACGTCTATCCTTGCTTTCTTTTATTTCTAAGCACATCAAGTTCTTTTAACCACTTTTCATAGGATTTAGCCTCTTAGACCCTTAACATTTTTGTTGCTCTTCTCTGAACTCAACCATAAAAATTGTAGATACCTTAGAGCTGGTAAAGTACACACAAGTTGATTTCACTAGTCTTGTGGAATTTCAGCACTTTAACAAGTAAATATATTTCTATTATTTGATATATCACATTTGGAACGTTCCTGCATTTCAAAAATAGTTGTCATAAAACCACAAACTGAAAATTGGAGGGGCCTATCTGTTAAAAAAAAAATTAGGGTGTGTCAAATTTTTCAGCTTTCAATTTCCAAACATCAGTGGTGCTCAAAAGTTGTGGCATGCCTTGGGAATATTAAAGATATTTTGGTTACTTTAATATAATTTAGATGTGCATGGTAAGTAACTACATAAATATAACTTTTAAACATTTTGTTTGTATCATATCAATACTGAGTATAGCGATACCGATAATTTTAATAGCAGTGTTTTGTTGATTGTCTTTCTATCATGCACTTTATGTAATAATATCAAGACTGCTTATCATATATAAAATAAAATACTCATAACAGTTATTAATTTGAATATGAAAGACTATCAGAATACGTGAATACATTTTTGTATATATTTGGGGGTATAATTCCACAGATTTATGTAGGAAGATCTTTTTATTCTTATAATAAAATTATGGACAAATCTCTGTAGCTGATTTATAAATGGATAATTTATTCAAAAAAGGGCATTCTATCTATTAAAGATTTAAAGAAAGACAACACTTGAATGAACGTAACAAAAGTTTTAGTAGGACTTCGCGTACACCTAACTTCTTTCAATTATGCCCAGAAGCTAGTGATTTCAAAAGCAATGACTTTATTTCTCCTCAATTAACCTTGTAGCTTTTTCATATATTCCTAAATCAAAATACAGGTGTTAGGAATGGTAGTCAAATGCAAAATACCCAATGTCACATCTACAAATCCTATTCACAATTTATGTCTATACTAGCCCCTGAAGAGTACAAGCTACTGAAGGGGAAAAAATCCCTGGTATCAAATATCTAGTCTTTGCAATAATTAAATGACATCGATTAGTGATGTGCTCTTGTATTTTAGCATCTCGTTAACAGGTAGTTCTGTCTACTTCTAATAGTGACAAAAGAATTATTAGAAACCTTTTCGATTTACTACTAGTTTTAGGTATGACAAAAAGCTTTTCTAAAAATGTATTTCCTGCGTTACATTTTAGAAATCATGTTTACAAAAGGGATTACCTTATGCTTTCAAAACTGCTTATCTAATACATGTTGCTATATTTTCAAGGTCTGCACAGAATATTTTAGTTGATTAATCATATATAATATAAAACAGTAGTGAAAATTTTATTAGGTGACCTACTGCAGATGCAATAGAGTAAAGGAAACTAATGCTTTCTGATTTTAATGACCACTTGAGCTTTCTCAAAGTAGGATTCTTAAATTTATTTGATTTGATTTATATTTAAATGTCACTGTTGGATTGCTTAACTGAAATCTGGCATGTAGACACGCCATACTTTTCTTGGATACATTTTTTCACTTTTTTTGTAAATGTAACTTTGTGCAAAAAATTGTTTATGTTAAAAATTATCCCAACAATATGCAATATTTTTATTTCAAAGAAGAATTAGAATGTACATACATGAATGACTGTCCCCAACCTGCACCTAGTATTATATAAATCTAATATAAATGTCATCATGGAATTATAATGAGAATTGTGATATAAGATCGTAGCTAACTTGTATGAATTGAAGCAGCACAATTATTGTGGATTATCTGTAGTCCAAAAAGTCATTTGAGCTACACATAGTCCGCAAAAGAAATGTAGTATCTGTTTTTTTCAAGGATCATCTGAGAAAAGACAGAATCAGGATTTTAATGATTGGGGGGCGGGGGGGAAATGCTGCACTTCAAAAATGCAGGATATGGTTAGATCTATATCTCTCTAAATGTGTACAAGGTGGGCTCTATGATTATTTTTTCCCCTTGACTACACCATAATAGTGATCATACCATGAGGTAAAAAAGGGAGACAAAAAGCAATTGCTGGCCTTGAACTTCATTACCACATCGTAATTGGGGTAAAGAAGGTATGAATTCTTCTTAGGCAAAGTGAATGGGCAGCAAGGCCAGCATGGGACTGAAGTACCCTTTTTGTCACTCAGCTTAAACAGAGTCACAATGTAGAAAGCTGAGTAAACTTTATTTCCAAAGATGAATGGCATGCATGAAAGATTTGCTATGCTTACTCTTTGGGGAATGGAAGGAGGTTTCTTTCTTGGGTGTATATGTAGCAAAGTCCTGAGGCAGGACAACTATAATTACACAGTATCTTAATCTGTAGAACATTGAAATCCAACCTGAACTGTTTTAGACACCAAATACATATATGTATGAAGAGGTCATCTGTAATGTAATTATGAATATTTACTGCTGATGCAGTATACATTTTTTAATAATATAAACCAAAAAGCATTGAGAAAAAAATAACCTTTTAAAATTGCTTTTTCAGCCTTTGAAGCCTTCTGTTTGAAAAAAGGCATGGTAATTATTTTTTTTAAAAAAAAATCAGAAGTATCACCAAATGTGCTTGAAAGATAAATTTCTGGTTATTTTATTTTGGAAAAAATGATCAATAAAATGAATTGTCTGTAGATATGTGTTTGTTTAATTTACTGCAAAAAATAAATTTATTGTGGTGGCAGGAGTATGGATTATGAAAAGAAGAACACACAGTTAAAATCAGACACATTCAATGAGCTTTCAAACACACTGCATCAACTGGGATAAATAATTTAATAACTCACTTCGTGTGCTGTCTCCTCAGTGTTATAGACAGCTATTAAAAAAACATGAGTACGAATGTGTAGAATCACAACTACACAATATGCAAAATGTGTTATAAATGTAACGAGTATGCATGTATTTTTAACTAAATTTGGCTTCTGAAACAATATAGGAACAATTTTTGACAAAATATTTTTATATAAATGTCTGGAAATTCTAACTACAACAAATCATGCAAAAGTGGACAGGTCAAAGCAACTGGAGAGGGGAAAAAAGGATATAACATTTTACTATAATTATCCCTTTTATTCTTTACACAATAATACATTTATCAATTATTTTGATAATAAACTTCATGATACTAAAATTAAAACATAAACTTATATCCAGTGGGTATATAGTACAAAGAAAAGTAAAAAGTACAGTGCTTAAAATTATGAGAATATCAGCCCCAAACAAGCAACTCTAATGCACAATTATTTTAAGATAATGCATTTGGGAAAGCATTTATTGAGTCCAATCCACTGCCACCTACTTGAAAAGCACTGTGATTCTTGGTATTTTGATTCCATGAAATTAAAATAAATAAAGTTAATAAAATTTGACTAGTGGGTTAAAGTGAGTTTAAAATAATAAATGGCTGAGTTCATCTTGTGTTTGGCAACTCTGCTAGTTTTACATATCTAAGAATTCATTTGTGTGTCTTCCTAAATGTTTGAAATTTAATATGATCATTTCTATTTCATATAAATGGAAATGAACTAGTGTGTTTTATAACTTATTTGTACTGTATTAGCTGTCTGACTCAAATAACACACTTAAATATACCAAAATCCTTTGAATCAGTAGTGGCAAATGCTGAAATAATAATAATTAACCCTAAGAGAAGATAAACCTGATCTACAGACCTTGGCTTAGTGATCTCAAGAGGATTTGGTAACAGCGGTGGGATATGCATATTTAGCTAGAAGTAAGGCCCACTGAGAATGCTCTTCAGCATATAAAGACTGCAGTTTAAGCTATCATGCTCTTAGCAATCCACTTTGATTGCTGAGGCCTATAAATTATGGTTTGCATTTTATATTTTAAGCACCAGTAATGTATTTACAGAATATATTCTGCAAGAAATATTTACCTCCAGGAAGTATAACAGGACATTCTTAGGCCCATTCCGACAACCGTTACAGTCCAAGCAAAAAAACCCTCCGATTTTAGTGGGATTTTATTAGACTCCTGGTTTAAGGTCTGCGTCTTGCTACAATGTCAATGTAACTCAATGCTTCACACTGTGTGCCTTTTCTCAGCAGGCAAGGGAGGGAGG
>JANHZT010007697.1:0-24242 GCA_032468215.1 Stegonotus admiraltiensis | reverse complement strand
ATTTATTTATTTATTTATTTATTTATTTATTTATTTATTTATTTGTTTATTTGTTTATTTGTTTATTTGTTTATTTGATTTATATGCCGCCCTTCTCCAGAGACTCAGGGCGGCTTACAATTGGTTAAGCAATAGCCTTCACACTTTTGTACAACATATTGTATACTAGGTGAGAAGACACACCTTTCACACAAAAGCTGGAGCTACTTGCAGTAATTCTAGACAACTGCAGACATTTATGAGAAAAAGAAGGAATGAGCAAGTGAATACTTAAGAAGATGCAGGCTTTACTGGTGGGCAAATATTTTAAACACAGTAGAGAACTTCTATATATGTATATTTGCACATAAATATTGGTGCTCTGAGGTTCATCAATGTGAGAGAATAAAGATTTTCTGTCAGTATCTTGTTTGTGTTTTTTTAAAAAATGGTGGTCACTTGGAAGTCAGAATTTGGAACTGGATCACATGACCTGAGAAAATTTTCTTGGATGCCCAAAACACTTTAAATGTGGCTAAACTCTTCAACTGAACGCCAAAGCTGAGTGCCAAATAATTGAAGCCTTTGAACTATGGTGCTGGAGAAGACTCTTGTGAGTCCCTTGGACTGCAAGGCAATCAAACCGGTCAGTCCTAGAGGAGATCAACCCTGACTGCTCTTTAGAAGGCCAGATCCTGAAGATGAAACTCAAATACTTTGGCCACCTATGAGAAGGAAGGACTCACTGGAGAAGAGCCTAATGCTGGGAAAGATTAAGGGCAAAAGAAGAAAGGGATGACAGAGAATAAGGTGGCTGGATGGAGTCACCGAAGCAGTAGGTGTGAGCTTAAATGGACTCCAGAGGTTGGTAGAAGACAGGAAGGCCTGGAGGAATGTTGTCCATGGGGTTGCGATGGGTCGGAGACAACTTTACAACTAACAACAACAAAACTCTCCAACAAACTGTTATTAAAACTCAGCTGTTCATTTTCCTATAAGGCCTGCATATGATATATACTGCAATTTCGCAGGTTGACTTGGATGTGTCTGTTGCTAGCATCTGATCTGGAGTTCTGGCAAATGCCAATATATACATTGCTGACCAAATAACAGCAAGCAAAGGAGATTTGTGTTTCTGAAGGGCCCATTGAAGAAGACAAGGGGATGGGAATTTGAAGAGGAACTAGTTCTTGAAGACTTATAGAATACTATAAACTTACATAATGTAAAATCCATGAATGATTACATATTGATAGCTGACTACCTTTGTTTCTGAAAGCCAATAAACAAAATTGATGGTAATTGGCATGAGTCCGGATAGAAAAGCATGGCAGATCAGTGTCAGCTCCATAAACTATACTATTTAGAATGTAGGATTAAAATGTACAATATAAAACCAGAATGTTTAGAAGAAACACAGACTTTCAATGTCTTCTTTTATGAGGCCACTAAGAGTTAATTTATGGATGTGGGGGGGAAAAACCCAGCACATCCCTTATGTGTAAGAGGATTATTGTAACTTCTACTTAGTGAAGATGTTGAGAACTGCAAAGAAGACAAAAGCAAAGATGTAAAATTGAACCTGTTCCTCTATCAGAAATTAGTAATGATAGGTTCATTACTAATGAAGATGAGAAATTGGTGAATTGATGTCAGTTTTTTTTCAAAGGAGGATGGATACTACTTTACCATTCAAAGGCATCACAAGTTAAGAACAGTGTTGTATTAAGTCGTCAATGCTTTTTTATGGTAGTAAAAGATTGGGAATAACACCTTCTTTTTGCCAAGATAGATGCCCATGCATTTGATCGCTGAGAAAGTAGAAAATACACTTTCTCCAGTAAAAGAATAGAAGAGCCATAGCTATAAAGGCCAGAGGTGGTAGTACATGATTGGACACAATAGCATATCTTCAACAAAAAGTTGGATAAAGCAGACTAAGTGTCTAAACACCTAGGAAATTGAATAATCGATTCCTCAAAGTCTGATATTTACAGAAAGATTGTTTGCATGTACAAAAAATAATCCCTTGATTATTGTGAAGATCTACATAAATCCACTGGGCATGAATCTAGTGGGCATGCATGAAAAAAAAGAATATGGGGAAGGGTGACCTCTGGAGGTTTGCTTTAGCAAAAAAGTGAACAATAATTTCAGAATTCACTGGAAAAGAAAGGGTTTTATTGACTGTTGTGTTCATGATAAAAAGGTACAGGTAGTGAACATACCTGTTTGGTACAATGTTTAAATTACTCCATCTCAATGTGGAAAATATGGAAAATTCTCACTACCAAAGTGAAAATCCTAAATACAGTTCTTGATGTCTTTAGATCTCAGTCATACATGTCTACATAAAGTTACTGTTTTTGTTAAAATTTGGATTTACACCTGAAGAATAAAAAACTACAGAGCTCTGGAATGCCAACAATCCGCTTCTTGAAAACTGTAGTATTTGAACATTATACAGGTTATTCAACCTATGTGCAATCTTTACTTAGCCACATATATCTGACAACTTGCTACTTTTATATTAAGATAATGGTAGCATAGAACCTTTTATGCAATAACATCAGTCTTTCAAGTGTTCTTTCTGGTACTTTCTGGAACATTACAGTGTATCTGATCATCTCCAGCAAAGGATTCTCAAACTTTCTCATACATATTTTCAATATTTAGAAGTTAGAAGTGTAGGTAAGGGCTTTTACCATAAATATGTTATGACTCCACTTGAAATATAATTTGCCATTTTCAAAATTTGTATGGCTGTGTTACATACACACATACACCCACATTCATACATAGTGTACACACACACACACACAAACATATACTTAGCTCTTTTTAGGGATGGCACACTATTACAAAGTACAATTTAGTTAAATAGAATAGGGTACACTCAACACCTTAAACTACAAAAAGGAAGAGAGATAGAGAGGGAGGGGGAAAAAGAAAGAAAGAAAGAAAGAAAGAAGAAAAAGAGAAAGAAAGAAAGAAAGAAAAAGAAAGAAAGAAAGAAAGAAAGAAAGAAAGAAAGAAAGAAAGAAAATTTTTTGAACTAGTTTATATGTTACTAAAGGTCAATATGAGCTTTTTACCAAGGATACTGAGGTTGTTGATAATGATGGATTCAGAGGGAAATGAAAGATGGAGCTGGTAAGTTGCTATTCAGTTAGAAAGAATTCTTCTTATAGAAAACATGAACAGAGTGCCATAGCACAGGAAAGATTATAATTTGTACAGACAAGGTATGTTTGGAAATATTTTGCAACAATATGCAAGAAGCAAACAATTATATATTAACTTTATTCCAGTGTATAAAACATAAGCTCAACATACTGAATTAATAAAAATCTCCTTTATCCATTGACTCTTCTATTGGTAGCAAACTAAAACTCTAACTTCCCTATAAAATTTCCCGGTTCCAAATTTATTTTGTAACACCATTAAGAAAGAATTTATAAATATATAATAATACCAACTGATATAATGTTTAAAAATGGATAGATGAAATTTTTCCTTATTTCAATATCTAAAAAATGGAATTCTCTTCTTCGTGTCCAATGATAAACAATGACCCCACTCACCATCAGAGTTAATTCAACATTGTGGTAGCAGAAGAAATCATCTGAAGAGCTTCTTGCAATAGTCAAAGTGGTGTAGAAATGGCAGCAGTCATTTATAATCTACTTCTTACAATTGGTATCAAGGACAATGATTAAAAACAATAATTCCCCTCAGAAGGATAATAGACTATTCTTCTGAGCCAAAACCCTCCATCTAGTTATTATTTTTTAGAAAGATGGTACTAATAAAATGGCAATTGGGACAGAATTTGGTCCAAGCAATAGTCATATTGCAAAGTTCTTGCTTCCCCCCAAATCCTGGCATAGCTGATTTCATGGAGGATTTACTGTATCCTAAGTGACTGTATTACAAGCCTTGAGCATTTACTGCCTGCATCTTACATAAAAAGAACAGGGGCCAATGGAAACAATAAATAATCAGCCAATTAGAAAGATAAAGTTTCTCCTGGAATATGGATAGATTGTAATAAAAAAGAAAAGATCTTCTCTTCCCAAACTTTATCATTAAATCTAACATCATAGCTTCCAAGAAATGTAGGAACTTGAGACACTAGAGCTGGAAGTTTTTAAATTCTATCCATTGGGGGCAACCTCAAGCTTAAAAGAAGAATGCCATTCAGAAGTTCTTTGCCTATTAATATTGGACTACTTCTACTTTGTGGCTGCTGCTATTGTTGCTTAATCAGAAAAATAGCATTTTAGGCAGTTTATGAAATTGTGTCCTTCTATACAAGATTGTATTCAGAAAATAAGAAGCAACATATAGAACATAGTACTAGAAATCATGTAGAAACTGAAGACATTATTTCTTTACACATGAAATTGTAATTAAACTGGAGTCAAGTCTCCTAAATATGTATACCAAATGTACAAACTGTATTTCAACAGGAATAGGGTTCCATAGTATTTGAGACACAGCTGAGAAGGTCCATGCTAATCTAAGTTTTTAATGGCAATAACCCAGAGTTTAATCAACAGACATCCATGTAAATCAATTGTAGAGTTTAAGGTACCAGGCTAGAAACTGAGAGACTATGAGTTCTATTCTCCCTTTAGGCACAAGGCCAGATGGGTGGTTTTGGGCCAGTCCCTCTCTCTCAACCCTAGGAAGGTGGTAATAGCAAATGACTTCTAAAATCTTCCTAAGAAAACTGCAGAGACTTGTCCCAGACAGTTGCCAGGAGTCAATGTTGACTTAAGGCACAATGTATGTTTGTGTCTATATCTATCTGTGGCTATAGAGCACTACATTTTCCTCCTATTCTATACTCTACACAAGATCCTACACAGGATTCTTTCTTTGCCTCTGCAGAATATAATTTAAAACATTCTCAGTCTTGACATTTTTTATGATAGTTCCAGTCATTATACAAGCTATATGATAGTTAGCTCAATTCTACCTAAGGAAGGAGTGTTCTATTTAAGGAAAACATTCTTTTGGATGAATATAATTTGCTATTTCTTAATTTCATAAGTCTATCATCAATACATTCAAATCAGAGCTTATAGGAGGTCTAGGTTTCCTAGATGTTAGGATTTCCTGCATGTTATTGTTTAGCATTACTCAAAACTTCTCAAATGGAATCTTCATCCCAGCTTGTCAAAGTTAGAAAGCTAGAAATTATAAAACAATACACTATAATTCTAAGTCCACTAAATTGTCTGAACCTGTTCTTTGGGGAATACTGCAATAAACTTGCAGTATTAGGCACTGGCTTCTAGTTTCACATCATCATGTATTGAAGTGATCAAGAAGTAGGTAATACTGAAAATATACTAATCAAAATTAGGGAAAAATCCTGTCCCAAATATTGAAATAAAAATAAAGAGTTCTCCTTTTCAATACCCTTTCATAGATCCATTTAGGATAACAATGACAAATTTCATGGCCAGTTGGAATTGTCATTGGACAGAGCCATTTGGCTGAGCTGTGCAGCCATAGAAATTGAATAAATAAAATAAAAATAAACATCAGGGAAAGAGTGGTGATAAAGAGTTGCCTGGAGGGGAACTGTTGAATCTGGAAATCTTATCTAATATTAAATTTTTGCCCTTAAAATGCCTCCATCTGGATACAATAAAGTTAATTCCAAAATAAAGATCTTTAACTTATTCCAGGCACAGTAGTACTAAGAAGGGAGATAACTGTTAAAGATCAATAATTTATTATTGCATATCAGCCAGGGCCAGCTGGGGACTGGGCTGCTTTCTCAGGAATAAAATTGAACAAAAGAAATTCTCTTGCTGAATGATTCTGAATAGAGTGAGGAAACGGGGGACCAGATCTGGCTATGTAAGTTATAGAAGATTGAAGGTAAAAGGAAGTAAGATTTGATAATTCTTTTTAAAAAACCATTCTGTGAAAGGCAGCAGACTGAAAAATGAACTGGGGCTGCTCTGTGGATGTTTGTAGAAATGAAGTTTGCAAAGAATTTAAGTAAATATGGGTCAGCCATGGAAGTTCAACGTTACGATAAAGAAGGAAGCCTCACTTGTTTCTTGTAGTTGTTCTTTGGAAATATATATTATTTTGAATATAACAATATATTTCGTTATCATGGATAGTAATTTCTGGTAGCCAATCTGATTTAAACCATTTTGTAGAGAGCACTACTTATGGGGAAGACTTTTTCCCCCAAAATGAAGAATGATCATTTTAAAAATAGAAAATAATTTGAAGAAATTAGTAGTTGGGGTTTTTAATTTGGGCTTCATTTAACTACTTGGACATTATTAATCACTCTCTTACTTTCCTCCTTTTGTACAAACAGAGCAAATGGCTAACAATATTCTCCTGCGGCTTGTTTCCAGTCTAAAGAATTAAGAGCTTTCTAAATTATGTGAAGATTTCCTTGTACAACTGATGTGAGGAACTTACACAGCAAAGATGAGTTTGGAAAAGGAACGAAGAAGAGAAGGACCTGTGATAAAGCTATTGAATACACAAAAGTTGAGATTGCCACTGCTAGTTGAAAGAGACAGATGAAACGAATCTATGGCTTGATTGCATACCCGTTTTATGCACTCCTACATATTTCTTAAGTTACCATGGTTGATATTTGTCCTGCCCATATTTCTGTTCTTCAGAAACCAATTTTTATGTAGTATGTTGCTGCATTAAAAATACATTTTATGTATTATTTAATAAACATTCAGTTCAATATTAATATTAAAAGGGGTTATTTTAACATTATTACTAAATTATTGTTACATAATACAATGGTTTTATCATGGAAAATTTATCTTTTATAATTGCAAGTTAGTATAATTAGTTGCCAGAAAAACTACTGAAAATCATTTCCAAAATTTAGGGATTAGAAAATAAAAAATGTGTTAATGATCAATTCAGTATAATTGTGCAAACTGAGATACTGATTTACAGAGTTAGCTATCAGACACTGCTACTAGATATTGATCTTTCTATCTGTAATTTATCAATAAAAACTTGCCTCTTGAAATGAACAGTCTGGGAAGGAACTTAGAAGCTAAAACTGGAACAGAAAATTATGAAATGTTTGTTAATATTAAATAAGACATTGAAATGGATTTATGTTTTAAATTGGCCATGTCTTCTTAGCCAACTATGCTATTATATAGTTCTTAAAATCTTAAAACCATTTACCAGATTTTAAAGATCATTTAACTATGAAAAGATTATGTGCAACTGAAATGCTAACATTTTAAAGTTATTTTAGTTAATTTACAGTACATGCATGTCAATTATATCTAAAAAGTAACAAGTTGGGATCCTTGCAAAAGTCTATGAAATCCCTACAGTGTTTCCCCGATGCAAAGCAGAAAAAAAAGGAATCTATGAGATAACAATAGTAACTAGGGGACTTTGCAGTAGGTCTCCAACAGAAATCCCAGACAAGGGACATACAAAATTAATACTTATCACATTAGTAACTGTTGGAACATGAGGCAGGTAGTAGTAGCTGCCATAGTTGTGGTAGGATGGAAATGGGGGCTTGGGAAACAGTAGTTAGGCATGAGGTGGGGAATCCCAGGACCACAGAGGAAATGCTGGTAAGAAAAGGAGTTAAACCTATCTGGGAGAAAATTAGAGGTTGAGTAATGATACCAGCTGTATGTTTTGTGGAATTTAGTCAGCTGAAGATTTTTTGGATGTAGCCATTCACAACTGGTTCTCGGTACTGAAACTAAGAGAAATGGCTAAGAAGAAAAAGACATCTAATCCATCATATTCTACTTATGTAGTTGTCTGTGGAGATTCTCATTCATGTATGTGATAGTTGTCTCAGAACTGCTTTTTTTCAAAAGGCAATTGGATTGTTTTCAAAAGGCAACTTGATGGGGGAGGGGGGATGGAACAATAAGTTCTACCCATCCAGTCTCAACTGTCAGTACCTATCTTCCCATCCCCCCACCACTCCCCATCACAACTGATGAAGTTTTTTGGATGAGAAACGAAACGTTTTGTTCTTCCTCCTCAAGGAAAAAAAACCAGTCCAGTTGCCTTTTTGGAAAAAAACCCACTTCTGAGACATACTTACATTGTTAGGAAATAAAAAATAATGCCCTTAATAAAGTCTGGTCATTTCACATACAGCTATCAGTCTTGTGCTAGTTCTATTCTATTCCATTTTTATATTCCCACGTAAGTGTTCTAATATCCTTGAAGTTTTGGTAGATGAAGATGGGTGAGAAAGGATTAGAAGAGCATAAAAATTAGTACCCTAGCCTGGATCATGACTGCACATTCATCTTTCCTATTTCCTTGTCCTGCTTATTTTTTAAGGGAGTGAGAAAGAAACAAATCAATAATTATGGAAAAGGAGAAAAATAGTTAACTGTCTAATTTTCATGGATATAGAAGGAAAATCCTGGGGGATGGGATAGAGCGGGTATTTCCTCCAATAGGAAGGTGCAACTTCATACTGCAAATTGAAAGAAAATGCTACAAAATTGTTTTCTGGGGAAGGAACTGAACCAAAAGATAAATCATCTCAGTTTCTTACATCATTTTGGATACTGTAATGATATGTAAGAATGATCTTGGAAGACTGGGAGAAGACAAACTGCCCAGAGAATGGGCAGATAAAAGGAAGCTTAGCCCATAGCTGCAGTGTGAGAAGAACGAGAAAGTCAGAAGGGGCCCTCACTAAGTTACTGGTGATGGCAGGAGAATTGTACTTTCAGACTTCTGTTACCGTAATTTTACAATAAAGTAGAATTAGTTTATATGGCCATGATTTCCATCTGCTGTTCCTGATAAGGCTGACCTCAATCTTGCAAGTCTGAAAGTATAATTCTGCTGCCTTCTCCTTTGCAGTTTCTCCTTTGAAGTTAGGGAGAGTCCTTTTTGAGCCTCTTGCTCTGTCCATTATACAGCTCTGGGCTATGCTACCTCTTATCTGACTGTTCCCTAGGCAACATCTCTTTGGCTGATCTTACAAGGTCATTGCCACATACCATTATGGGTACACATATGGAAGCAATCTATTTTTAAGCTAAAAGGATAATGAAGGGTTAAAAACCGTGGTTGCGAAATTGTGTATTTAAATAAAATATAAGAAATAAATTTTTAATACTGTTATTGGCTTACTATAATTGCCCTCCTATGATTAACATGTAATTACAGCTCTATCTAGCAATAGTAACTTGGAAATAAATAGAACATTTAAAACAGGTTTTGCATGAAAATATTTTAAAGTGTTAATGGTGAGATTGGTCTATCTATTATTATAATATGGAGCAATCATATTTTTGGACTAAATAAAGCTTAATGTAATATGTGTATAATGACTGTAATGAGTAGTGACCAGATTCAATAAAACATATTACACTAATCAATATTTTAAATAGCAACTGTACCAAATTCTACAAGCCACAAAACCTTTCTAAAATATAGGAGATAGATGACAACTTTCTTTTTGCCAAAAATTGAATTTTTAGATCAAGTTTTCTAATTAGATCTGTAATAACAATGATTTTTGATACCTGCAAGATTATCAATCTCCTTCTCTTGCAACAGACTGACAGCATCATCATCCCCTTCTAGCATGAGTTCAGTTTCAGCATTTTGGTTGACAACAGCTTGACTTCGAAAGGTTTTCTTTGATTTCACCACATCTTCTTCAGTTCCTATAAAATAAACATTGTTTTCACTCAACATTTCAGTTTAGTCTGAACGTCCATTAAATATTTTCAAATACAAAATTAATGGAATTAATTTGTACTTCAAAATATATTTTCAAACCTTTACAAAAAACAGATGTCATGTTTTAGACAAAGACGAACTAGAATTATTGGATTAATATTATGTAAACTTCAAAATAAAATATATAACCTTAAAAAAATGAAAGTATCACTCTTACTGTCTGTTATAACAGCCTGATAAGGCACACTTACTAGACATACACTAGTCATTTGGTTGAATTTGG
This sequence comes from Stegonotus admiraltiensis, assembly GCA_032468215.1. Lineage (NCBI taxonomy): Eukaryota > Metazoa > Chordata > Lepidosauria > Squamata > Colubridae > Stegonotus > Stegonotus admiraltiensis. The sequence goes on along the minus strand of JANHZT010007697.1, from coordinate 14,272 downwards.
TCAATGTGCAGTTTAACGATTTGTATAAATCTTCTTGAAATTAAATTTTGTTTTACAATATGAAATATACAATTTTTAAAGAATTGCTTTAGTCCTTTAGTATGATTGAAACTGCAGGTTTTTTGTCATTCTCCATCATTTAGTTTGCCACGATGTAATAAACATTTATCTAAATGAAAGTGGGGGACACTGAAAGCTGCCCTTCAATCAATTTTATACATTAGAATTCCATTTATCAAAATTACAGAAAGAACTATAATGTCACAGGGGGCTGGCTCATTACAAGGCTTATAAACACTGTTCTTACAAAGAAATGGTTTAACACCTAACAAATCAAACATTGATTGGGCACAGAATGTATTTGAGATCATCTATCTTCAGAAAACATGCTATACTGAATGGACTTTTTGGCCTCACTATACATTCATCAAAAAAATTAACAAGCAGCTTCTATAAACCACTGTATTACCTTGTATCCTGAAATACACAATATGTTCTGAGCAGATTTGTTACAGTTATTCTAGCTATATAATTCTAAAGAGGTGTATAAACATTCTCAAAAGACAGATCAATATTTTTCTCCTTCAAAACAGAAGGGCACAGAATCAGTTTAAAAATGCATTTGCTTTGAATTATGCATAGCTAATAATACTAACACTGAACATGATATAATAAAGGCCAACATTATTGTGACTATTTAGCATTTTTATAATTAAGCATTCAGATTAAAATTTGATATTACTTTTGGTGAAGATAATCACTGTGTGATGAGGAAACCAATAAATAAATGTATATGTATATGTATATGCATATGCATATATTTATATTATCATTAACATTTTATGACGGGATACTGCTAATAGTAAGGTTCCTTGATTATGATCAATTATACTAGCATTGTAAGGTTTTTGGACCTTTATTTTTATTTCATTAAACATTGGTCAGGATCCTAATTGCATTTTGGAGTATTGATTGGGTTTGTCTACTGTTATTTTTCATTTTGTTTATTTTTAATCTTTAAATATATCAAGAATCTTGACTATTCAATATCCAAATTGGATAACCTCTTGTAAATTCCTCTTACACGTAGCAACAGAAATAGCACACTTTAAATAAAATAAAACCACTCTTTGAATAATGTTAATTTAAATGTACATTTAAATGTTGTAACATATATCAAATAATAAGCATTGTTATTTAATTGATATAAGGTAGTCAGCATTAAGTAACACATTAACAAGCCTTGGGATTTATAAAATAATTTCATTATTTTACAACTTTATTCTAATACATGGAATAAATACCTCTACATTCTTGTTTTATTTATAGAGTGTAATTATTGTGTTCCACATTCAATATTTAATCAAAAATATTTTAAGCACATCATATTTTATAATATAGGCTTGCCTTCTGAATTTTAATATTAATGGCAGTATTTTGGTAATTTTTTATTTCAGGCCACAAGTCAAGTAACTAATCAAAAAGTTAGATAAAATAATGGATAAAATATCTGTTTTTCTGTTTTCAGAATTGTCACAGATAAAGGAAAAAAGATCACTTATATTTTCATTTTAAATTTGGTACACTTAAATTATTGCAAATGCAGATTCATTTTAATTTACTCTGCCTTAAAATCTGATCTGTATTCTTTTTTAGGAACTCAAGACATTCAAATTTCCTGTTAAATATATGAATTTAGGGGAAATCTGCAAGTTATTATTTTTTGTATGTAGCAACAAAGACATTTCTTGGTCTTCTGGAAAATTGCATGCAACTTTAGAGATACTTGGGGGGTTTTTTTGCTTGCCTTTCCTTACTTTCTTTAAATATTTTAAATTTCCAAAATAACAATATATGATTTTCTAATGTTTTTGTATCAGATATAATGGAATACTATACTGTACTACCATTGCCATGGATAATTAAGGTTTAGGCCATATTGATCTAGCCAAATTTTATCAATCAATCTTTATTATGTTATTTGCTGAAGACTACAACTGTATTAATTCAGCATAAATGTAAGGAATGTATATATTCTAAATGATAGGTATAGTAAAGTATAGAAAAATAACGGAAAATATACCATAGTATGAATCAAAAGTAAATTTATTAGGAAATAATAGTAGAGAGAAATGATACGATACACAAGGTATGTTTCAAACTGCTGCACATCTTGTACTAAATATATTAATAGAATTAGCGCTAATGGTTTTATGAAAAATGTAGTTAGACCATGGAAGATTTTTTTAAAATATATATTTCCATACCTTGGCTTATGACTTAAAGACACTAAAGACACTCACTTGGATCAAAAAGAAGAGTATACTAAATAATTCTATTGATAAAATGCATAAGGTATGAACTCATGTAATCATTCACTTTCATGGCACATGTGTCAGTTATGAAGTTTAGTTGATTATAAGCACCATCTACCTACCAACTTTTTTAAAAAATAAAAAGTATAGTTTTATATAATTAATCAGGAAGAAGATCACTATTATTTTTAATAAAATAATAATAATAGTAATAGTAATAGTAGTAGTAATAATAATAATAATAATAATAATAATAGAATAATTCTGATACATTGAAATAAAAGGTATTATTAGTAGGTAGAGCATAATATTAGATTTATGGGCCACCCATCTTGTCTAGAGGTGACTTAAAAGTGTGTCAAATAGTAAACCAAAACTCTTACGAAACCAAATAAAACTGGCAATTTATTCAATTTAATAAGTCTTTCCTCTGTGTATGTATGTGTCTGCATTTTTCCCTCCTCTTTTCCTTTCTATGCACACATTTCATAAAGCACAAGAAAACAACCATAAAATAGAAAAACAGATTTTTTTTTAAAAAAAGCATTTGACACATCAACATTGATTTGGGTAACATCCATATTTTCTTCTCAAATGTCCTTAAACTTGTAAATTCTCATTTAGATTCTTCAGGTCACAGCTGGTTCTAGGTATGCAAGCTAAACATCAAAGATTACCTGCTGTGTCCATAACTATTAGAAGTCAGTTCAAGGCTACTTGAATAAATGCACATACAGTATGTGGCTGATTTTAGACACAAGTAGACTGAAGAGCAAAAAAAAAAAAATCACATCCAAATCTAAGTCAAACACACAATTCAGTTCAAACAAACTACTCAACATCATAACTCATTTACATCTATTTGACTTTAAAGTCACTAATTTCATTTTAAAGGTAAAGTGGAAATAAAAGTACAGTTAGTTTAGAAGCTGTGATACTAACCAAAAGAGAATTCTGCTTCTTTCAGAATTCATTCCACAGCTTACTTCAGTGAATTATAGATAAGGCAATTTATGCAGTGATTTTTCTTTCATCTTTAAAGAGGACTGGCAGAATGGAAAGTTAACTCATTTTAGTGTTACCTAAATGTACTGACAGGAAATTCTAATGTTTCCAAACATCTGGAAATCAGTTTCATGGGGTGATTTCTTTTCTTAAAGAATGTTTTTTCTTATATTTTACAGCTTTGTGTGGCTTCTAAAAGTGTGTCAACATAACTAAAGTTTGTTCCATTAACAATAAAACAATGCGCTCAAGTAAAAAATATATTTTACACAATAAAAATGTAAGGTGAAACTTTCCTCTTGCTTCTTCTGAAACTACTTAATGTGTAACTTTTACTATTATTGTCTTAAGTTCTTAAATACTCATAAGTAGTCTTTTTAAAAATACCATTATTTCACTACCTGATACATTTTTTCTAAGCAATATTATTTTTTGGTTTATTTATTATTGTATTATTCTATGATTATAAGGTAAGTGTAAAATAAAGATATTCAAAATGTAATCATATTACTGCAGCATACTATCAAGCTGAAACTTGGAATATGGCAAGAAGGCATTTGAATTCATTCACAACTGGGTGTGTCATAAACTAAAAAATTTCTGGCCTGCCAAGCACATCATTATTCTGGTATTAGCAAAAAAGCAAAAGGTACCTTGCTAACTGAGTCAGATGATCTAAGAATACACCAGAAGAAGGTCTTAACCTAAATGTATATCAGGATGTAAGATCCCAGTTTGATGTACTTCACTAGTAAGTTCTTTACAAATTCTCAAGATACCTTAAGTTCTCCTTAGCTCTGTTCTACGTGGAATTTTAGGGGCCCTATTTGCATGGTTTTTGAGCTGCAATTTGAAATACATTCTGAAGCTTTCTGCCAGTTTATCAGTATTGTATTACTGTTGTCAGTAATAACTAAAACGTCAAGGTGATAAAGGCAATAGCATTAAAACCACTGCTTTTCAGAAATATTTATCATAAGAACTTAAAATAGCTTATGAAGGCGATGGTTAAATTCTACTTAATGATTTTGTTATGCATTTATTAATATATCTACCTTATTCTTACTCAAAACCATTCTGAAATAATAATTGTCCATGACAGATTGAACAGAATTTTGATTGAACTCCTGCAGTTTCTAATGTCTTTTGATTTTAAATAACTCTCCATAAAATTTTTCCTCTAACAAAGAATGTAAGATGTTGTTTTTTATCTCTGTATTAGAAGATTAGTAAATAGAGCGTTACAACTCAGTTTGGTAAAGTGGCAGAACTTTCTGACAAGGAGTCAGTATATACTGTAGGAGAATTTCGTAAAACATTTCATGCAACAGTTTTGTTCAGATGTGGACATTAAAGTATATTATTATTTATCATTTCTTGAGTGCTTTTCCTTCTGCATCAACTGTAGAAGGTGATGCTGTACGATACGATTGCCAGTTAAAGAAAACAGTGGTAAACTAAGTAAGAAAATACTTTGATTTATTTTCTATTCTAGATTTGCAATTCCATATTTTATTCCCAATATAACCTGATCTCAAAAGGATATGCAAAAGAAGGACAGTTTCTCATTTGTCTTTCCCGTAAGATACGTTAAGAGGCATGACTCTCCTGTAGTCATCATAACTAATAATCTATCTTTGATAGTCTTATATTCTGTGATTTTATGGTATTTTTAAAAAACCTGCTAAATTTCAGACTTGAGATTGTGATATTAGTTAACCCTACACTATTATTATCACTAATTTATTACAGGTTATCACTTATTTATCAATATTAACCCAAACCTTGTTCTTTAGCAAAATTTAATATCCATCCCTCACTTTTTATACGTTTATTTTTGAAACAAAACAATCTTTTTTTAAATTAGAAGTTCATACTAAAATACAAGCTAAAAAGAAATAGAAAAAAAGAACAAAATCTTATATTTTATACTTCTCAATAGTCATTGGTTTATCAATGAATTCATAACTACAACATAGTGAATGCACGAGCATTGATAATGTTACCTAGTTTGGGTACTGAAACGTCTGCCAGAAAACAAGCAAGCTCAGAGAGCACCAAGGAGCCCTCATAGAGAATATAAGTTATTATTGTAAGATAGTAAGAATTTCTGCCATAGTACACATATTGCTACATCCTTTGATTAATAGAAAATTGCTTTTCTAAAAGAGATAGATCACACATTACTGACACATTCCTTGACATTTGCAATAATAACCCATTTCCAATTTCTTAATATTTTTTTCTGACACTCCCCCCTCCCAATTCTTGATGCAACCACACTTTCCAATAAACACTTACATTCCAAAGCCTGGGTATATAATTGATCATATTAACATCTTTAACAGTTAAAGGTTTCTGCATAAATTTACTAATTTACATTAATACACTATCTCCCCAAATATTAAATGCTTGCAGGATCCTATCATATAGATCAGTAAGAGCTCAAATTTCTTATGCCTCCAGCATAAAAAAAATCAAATCAAATATATTCTTTAGGGAGTCCAATATACCCTAAATACAATGTTTGATAGATCTCAAATCTGTAGATACTCTTTCAGCATTTTTAAGAACCTGAGGCCATTGCTATGGTTTTATATATATTCCAGTTCTTTAGTCCATGTTTGATGTAGCCCATATATGTCTATTTTTAAAAATATTCTTGAGCCCAACAGAAGAGAACATATCTAGCTCAGGGTTGAACTATGGTGTCCTTGGTGCTTAGTTCAATTTTTTAAATAAGTTTCGACTTACTTATTTCCATATATCTGGAAATACTATGGATATATGAAATACCAAACGTTTAATATAATCAGAAGAAATCACTTAACGATCATAGCCTCTAAAATGTTCAGGTTCATTTAACACTTTTTTTTGCTGAGACATCGTGAAAACTATATCTATAAAATCCTATCACATGCCGAATTACCAAAGGAAGATGATTTATTTTCAAATAGATTTTTAAAGAAAATGAGTTAGGATTATTGCTAGGACTCTCCAAGGTGGATATCTGAAATTATATTTACTGTAAGAGATCTATTTGCCATTTAACATATATAATTGCAATTTAAAGAGAGAAAGAAAAGAAAAGATCCTATTATAGAATCTAAAATTAAAAACTAAAGGTAATTATTGTAGGTGACGTTCCAGAGTTTAAGAAGAAATATTGAATTCAAATTATTTTACAAACAATTTAATTTATATGCTATGTAAAAAAAAAAGACATCTAAAATGTTGGATGTTATCTTATTCAGTGTTTAGTTACATAACGAAATTTAGTACCATAATGGTTGGACAGATAAAGACATCTGACCTTATATGTTGCAATTATCAATAAAAATCTCCCAAGTGGCATGTTTGGATAATTTGACCCGTATTATACATATCTTTAATTTCACTGTATCTTAAGCTAGGAGAGTGCTGTCTTATAAAATAGACTGGTAAAATAAGATGGTGACTACTTGTGATTTGGTGCCACTATATTGTAAAAAATTATATGGGAAAAATAATAAGCTGCAAAAAACTATTTTACTAATAATTGCTCTGAAATATATTTTGCAAAGAGCAGTCATAACCAAGTTATTTCCCTAAATAAAACAAATAGCTACTGCTCGGGAGAAAAGGACATCAAGGACACTTGCAAGAAAGAATTGGATCAATATTAAAGTGATTTTCATTTCATGCTTCCCCAACTCCGGTAAGCTGACAATATACTCTGATTATGTGAACTGTCTGTGAGTAACATAGAAAAGGTTATTAGAGGAGGAGGTGGAAATGGAATGCACTTTTTATATTGACAGTTTTGCTAATAGAGTGTACTGGCTTTCAAAGGCATGCAGTATTTTCGCTATTTAATTTTCACAACATTTTCTTCCTTCATCTAAGTACAAGTTTAAAATGTAACTTTAACAGAAATCTAATTTATTCTGAAAGGCAAAAAAACTTGTTAAATGTTTATACTGAGAGAGTTATTTCCAAAATAACCCAAATGTTATTGAATATGTAATAGCCAATTATAATACATTTGCAAATTATGCAATCACAACATAATACAACAAACAAAATTCTTTGTTTTCTTTGGAAAATGATAAAATTTATTTTAAGGAAAATGTTAACTGTAAATGTTAACTCAGATTATTTCAAACCTAAGGGAGGAAGGTACGTTTACACCCTCCCATGTCATTTTTCTCCAGTTGCCATTTTACTATTTGGTACTTAGCGGCACCAATACAATACAATACAATACAAAACCGAAACCCAAACAAACCTGCAAACAAAAACAAAGAGTAGGAAGGTTTTTAAGCTAAGCAGGTTTACATGCTTTTCTCTTTTTCATTGCTTCCTCTAAGAACATCCTTATTAGATTGAAAAATAGACGAGACTGATGAAACCTGGAAGCCTTCTGAAAACAAAGCATGGTAAAAAAAGAGAATCTAGAACAAGATCCCCCATGGATAAATGTGGTAAGGACCAGCAGGTGACTGCCTTCCACTTTCATGCTTGGAGCATTTTTTTAACTCCATTCCTATTTAAGGGAAATGATGTACTTCATTAGTTTACAAACAGATGTGAAGATGAACATCCAGAGTCAGAATCTGGGTTGGTCTATTGAGTAACCAACACCTCAGTTCAGCCGTTCCATCTAATTCCTCTATCCCAATGCATAAAACACCTCCAAAAGCATGTAACTGTATAGAAAAAGCAACACTGCAAATTTTCTTTCCAAAGGTTTGAGTTTTAAAGAAATTTGTGAGTCTGGATTTGCATGCTTTGAGATTTGTATGTGCTTCATGTTAAGCTTGGTCAAGCAATCACTCAGTCAGTTATATAAACAGTTCTCTACATGGTTCAGGATGATTTTGTAAACTGCCTGTGGCAATAACAAAACCGTATAATTAACAAAACTACAATAGAAACTGTAATATGAAATACAGTACAATGAAAAGAGATTTGAATGTGGAATGCTACTTAAAAAAATTCTGTACAAAATATGTTATACAGAGAACTGAAATTTCAAATAGTTGGATGAAGATGAATAAACTTAATACTGTTTAGTTCTCAGGTTCTTGAATTATCTGAAACATTTTCACTACATTTTAATGCTTTACCTCTTTAGATAATAATATCTGCCATTCCTCCCATAGAGAGAACTGTTATTTCCAAAAACTCCTGTATTCCTTGATCAGTTAGCATCATATTACTATTATATACCATGTGTTCACTATCAATACTGATTTAAGTCTAGATTAGTTAGAGAGTGCTCTTTTATTCATCAAGGTCATGTCTTGATGGCTATGCAAGCTTAGATAAATCAGGCATTAAGTACATGCATCTCCGCAGAACCTAGAAATTCTCTCATCTGCAGACCTCAGCATATCTTGTTATTTATTGCCAAAGAATTGACTGATTAATTTTGTCATCTTTGCTCTGTGATTTTTTGCTCAGCTGAGGCTGCCTGCCCTCGTCTGCAATGCCTGATCAGACCTATTTAAGCTGACGCCTTTGATCACAAACCCAGATGAGCTTGCTGACTTAGGCTCTGACTAAACATTTCTTGGCTGTGATATTTAATCACAACTCCCCGCCCCCCCCACACACACAAATGATAACTGTCAGTCTATTCTATACAGAAACTTAAAGCAGTATTTATGCTACTATTTTCAAAATAAAATTTTAAAAAACTCCTCACTCATCCATATAATTCATTTTTTCCTTTTGTTGTTTCTATTATGAAGTTATTTGTGAGCGGTGAATTACGTTATGTAACTTGCAACTTTACATAACAAAAATCAATAGCTTTCTCTATAGTACTTCTTATGTGTGATTCTGGTAATAAAAAAGAGATATAAAATGATCAAAATAAAACTGATGAAAAATCCCTAATGAAAGTTAAGCCCCCATGGAAAAAAAATGCTGTGCCTCCAGCTCTTTATTAATCACATTCCAGCACCAGAGGTTGAAAATACATCAAACCGCACCAAATCCTTTTTACATGACAACCTCATAAATTATTCAACTCATTAGTATCACCAGGAGGTATAAAAATAACATCAGTGTTAAGGATGTTTTCTTATACAGTTGGGTCAAGTAAAAGTTTTAATATTAAAATCCATAAGTACAAGCCTCCAAACTACACCCCCTCCCTCCAATCAAGGTAAAAATTCTCTGGACTTAATCTCAGTGAAAGCTGTTTTAAATTCTTCTGGAAGACTGTTCTTAATTTTGATACTGAAAGCTTTAGAAAAAAAGGTACTTTAAAATTGCAAAAGATAACATCTTTCCACTGTGATTTGTAATATAAACAGTAATGACACTATCTACATTTCTTCACATACATGGTATCATGGGAAGTAACATACGAGGAGAAATATCAATTGACAATCTGTAAGACATGCTCATGATTAAGCTAGATCACGGTCTTTTTTTAAAAAAAGAAACTCCTTTTAAGCACAATAACTAACAGTTTCATTTAGGGTTTTTGGCACTTTGTGAATATACTTTTCTGTGTATCTACATAAATGTGACTTATTGCTCTTGCCCTCTGTTAGTTTCAGACTACTAATAAGCAAGACTGATTGTAGTAACCTAGACATAGCATATGACAGCAATTTGTATTAAGAGAGCCCTTTTTAATTGTCATGGCATGATGGGTCAGACTTGGCTATTCATACAAGGGGGGGGGGGATATACATATGTATGTACACATACACCAGAGAAGACACAGAGTTTAGTTGACTGGAGGAGGGAAGTTAAAATCTTTCCCATGTAGCAATCCTTAGTCATTGCTAAGGGTCATGGGCAGAGGGCTAAGAACAGCAGGATGTACCTATCTTGTCTATACCAATACTGTGATTCAAACTAATCAGGTTTTTTAAAATGTCCTATTTTTTTTCCTATGGCATCTATTCCCTCTTGTTCTTCAACATAAATTAGAGAAATAACAATGACATGAAATAAAATAAAATAGCGGTTGTGTCTTAGGATGACCTGTAACATAATTTTACTTTCAGACTTCTTGGCTGAAGACATATCAAGCTTAGTGAGAAATACAGCTTTGCAAGTCAAATGGTTCATTCATATTCTAACATCATCAAAAATTCCTGAATGAAAGCATGGAAAGTTGCTGCCAGTCAACGATGTATTATTGAAGTACAAAGAGCAATCTGACCTAATTACATGGCATTCTAGAGAAGCAGTATCATAAAATCTAAGAATATGCTATATAAAACCTTTAAAATGTTTTACTAATCTAAACAATTCTGAAGCAGCACTTATACTGTTTCAATTATATTTTCAAAAAAGAGTTGAAACAAAGGGATCTGAAAACAACACAAACCATACTACAGAGGTCGGAGAAAGGCTTTGAATGTAGCAGCTTCCAAGAATTATAATTGTGCAATCCTATATGCTACTCAAATATTAGTTCCATGAAATTCGATTGGACATACCTCAGTAGGAATCATTTTCATTAAAAGCAAAATAAAAATTATTGATAAGAATTAAATTGTGGCACATAAACAAGGATTTCTATTATTAGGCATGTAGTTACCAAATAGTTTCTTCATTCTTTTTTCATATTTTTGCTCTATTACAGGGCTTTTTCTCTTTTCTGCAGTTTCCAACTTTTAGTCATTTTTAATAAAGTTAAATCATATTAATCAGAGATCAAGAGACTGTATATAAAATTATTAAATTTACATAATTCAACCAAACTACAGAGGTTAGTACTGTGGAATAAATTTCTGGAATAGTTTACATTCCCAATAAATTCAATGAGATTATAAATTCTTTCATTTAAACTTGACTTATTACATTTCTGATAGATGATTTGCTATTTGCAAATTTATTAGCTCACTCTGACAATCAGTGTTTTTATATATACATATAATTCTCCATACACACTGCCAGCTTTAAGCAGTGCAATAAGTCTCTCTCTTTAACCGAAAAATAAGAAATACTTTTAAGAGCAGAGTACTTTTCAGAAAGGTTATCTTATTCTCAATTTTTAGCTTCCAAGAATGGGCTTGTCTCTGTATTCTGTAAAATAAAAGAGACTTACAACAGTGAAAAATGTGAAAGTCCTTTTATATTAACCTTGTCAGAAAAAAAACCACTAACTCTTTCTTTGGATTCAATGAACCATATTTTTTCTAAAACTAACAGGTTCATTACTGTATTTACAGTTTTTCGTTTATGTGTATACATTATTCTAATGTCACCAGTCCTGTATTTAAATATAATATAAACTGGACAAGCTTGAAAACTACTGTTAATGATATTGAAATGTATTTAGCTATACAAGGGAAATGCTAAATGTAAAAAAATAGAAAATACTATAATAAAAATGGACAGATTTCATTCAAACAGAGTCTAATAACAATTCTAACTGCATTTAGGACAGTAGGAATGTTACAGTGATACTGACCATATTCTCCAGCAGCTTTGAGCAATGCATCAGAATGGGTGGAGCCAAAAGCATTGCGAACAAACCGTCTCCGCCGGCGAAGATCATCTTCCCAGTAATCTAAGCGCCAAAAATCATGCAGTTGGCTAAGGAATAAAAAATCAATAAAAGAAAGTAATCAGCATCTACATGTAAATTCTGTACCATTGATTAGAAAAAAAGCCCTATAAAGTATATGTGTTTGTTTCAGTGATTACAAACAAACTACAACAAATATATGAATTCTTAAAATAAGAATATTCAATAATTCTTTACTTTCATTTAAATATTCACGGATTCTGCCTCCCTGTCTCAGAATATTTTGCCTGCTAAAAAAAGCCATTAATCAGAGGAAGCCCATTAACAAATGCAGTATCAAATTACAAGTATTAATGACATAGCTTGCTTTTTTTTAGTGTTTTTAAAAAGAACTGTAAATCAAAAAGCGGACATAAGAGCAAATATTTTTCACTTTAATTACTACAATCCTTTAGAAGAGTAAACTTAAAAGTATAAAACACTGGCCACTTGAAATCTGTGGAGTTTAAAATAATGCACTGAAATATTCATTGAACTAATTCCCCATTGCCCCAAGCAACCTGAGAAAATTGCAATTTTATTCATTATTAATAACACAGAATTAGAGCTGCAAAAATCCACCATGTGGTAATTGTATAGGTAAATTATTATTTCAACACCAACAGAGTCCTTGGATGATTTTATAGCTTCCAGCTAAAACAAGCCATTAACAACCATAGCCATGTTCATGTTACATTGCCTGTTTTACATTCAGAATCTATATTACACTTCCACATAATGACTCAGAAACTATTGTTAATCTGTATCCTACTGAAAATGCAAATATGTGCTTTCATTGGACAGAAAATTAGTTTTTCTTTAGTATACGTGAGACTTTCAAAAGAATCTCAAAATTAACAATTCAGCACTAAACCAAAATGCAAACAATTATTGTTTTGGATAATAGCATTTATTATGATGTTGATGGATGATCAAGTCATGATTGTAGTCTTATTGGGTGGCCATATAAAGTCTTTAAATAAATAAACACTATTATTTCAATGTGATGTGGGCATTTTTCTCAGTAACTACCAGTACATGTTATTAAGGAAAATTAATTTGCTGAGATAAATAAAACAAGTTTATTTACATAATTGTACGAAGTAATTGGTAATTAGGGAATGGAAGGGTGCTTATCCCTCTCTTATACAAATGACCTTTTACCCAATGGCTTATATTTTTATAATTAGGCTGCAGAAAATGTTTGACCACATCCTGTGACTTTTGTATGAAGAAACTGGGGCCACAGGGTTAAATATACTTCCAACTGATGGTTCCTTCATATCATACCTCCCCTCAAATGACTATGAAGTGTGAAAGAGTGGAACATCTGCTTCCATATGAACCTGACTATCATTTAAGATGACCTACTGCAACTCTCTTGAATATCCCACTGCTTTAGGGATATGCTTAATATCACACAATAGAATTTTCTAATTACTAGCACTCTCTATGTGAAACTTGCAAGATTTTCTTTGTTGCTGCTGTTGTTGTGGAACTTGCAAGATGTTCTTTGTTGTTGTTGTTGTTATGATTATTTGCAAGAATGGTCTTGAAAACAAATCTGGAGCAAATGCATTTCATAGCCTGCAGTGCAATTGTTGAAATTCTGCAAAATTAAGTGTCACAGTAATATTTTTATTTATTTATCCATGCATTTCTTTTTTAATTATGTTCAGAGTAACTAACAAACTATATATACATAGCTACAGATGTGCACTTTATTATATTTACTTGAAATACAGATTATTCTGCTTCTTGAAAGTCCAAATTTTGCTTCCACAGCGTGTAAGGGGAAAACCACTGCTTGCATGATTCTGATCTTTGTATACAGTATGTAGACATATCCCAGCATCTGATTAACTTTTCTAAGGACTTCATTGATACTATACTAAGTGCTAGTCTATGGCATGTTTTTTAACAGAATAACAGAGAGTTCTTGGTGGTCTTCTAGTCCAACCCTCTGCTCAAGGAGGGGGACCCTATGCCATTCCAGACAAGTGGCTGTCCAGTTTCTTCTTAAAAGCTTCCAGTGATGGAGCACCCTCAACTTTTAGACTGCTTGTTCCATTATGTTGATGGTTGATTCTAAAAGGCAGAAAATAAGTTTCATTGCAATATCTTCATTGTTAGTTTTAAGGCCAGTTGATGTAAGTGTTGTTATTAGTTTGGTGTTTATATTTAATTTTTTTCACTGTGCTCCTTGACTTTCTTCACTATAGCATGTCAGCTAACAAAGTAATATCATCAATATAGCACAGTTTATTAATGTTTCTTTCTCCATGTTTAAACCATCTTCTTCCAGTCCAGTTTCCTCAATATATATTCACAGCCCATAACTAAACTAAATTATTTATTTATTTATTGTTTATATTTATATACCGCCCTTCTCCCCAGGGGACTCAGGGTGGTGAACAGGCACAAATAAAAC
>JANHZT010007692.1:23664-40626 GCA_032468215.1 Stegonotus admiraltiensis | reverse complement strand
GGGGGAGCTCGTTCCAGAGGGTAGGTGCTGCCACAGAGAAGGCTCTCCCCCTGGGGGTCGCCAGCCAACATTGTCTGGCCGACGGCACCCTGAGGAGGTCCTACTGGCCGGTGGGAGGTAATTGTCGGCAAAAGGCAAAATATGACAGATAGATGATAGCAAATAGCACATGTATATTCGATGTATTTCTTTGAGTACTTATGGATTCTCCCAAGAGCTTCTTATTGCTGGAACTGGGGCCGGGGCCAAAAATCGTTCTTGGTGGAACATAAGTTTTGACTTGATAAGCATACTAATGTGCAGCATCTGACTTATACTTGTTTATTTATTCATTGTATTTTTATGCTAACATTTCTCTTTCAACTCAGGATGCTTATATGAACAATTCCCTAATTTATCATAACCTCAGTAACATAACAATTTGGTGACAAGAGACTGGGTAGATTCAGAGTCACCCAGTGAAGTTTGCAATCCAGTCTTCTAGTGCAGGGGTGGGCAACCATAGCAACTTTATGACCTGTTGGACTTCAACTCCCATAATTCCTGATCCAGCCTTGCTACAATCATATATATTGTAGCTGCATCTATTTATTTTGCTCAACAGAACTCATTTAGGCAAAGTGAGCCAGACCATATTTGGATTGCCGTATTCCTTTCAGCGTGCTCTAATGCACCATTACTTTTTACTTATGGCAAAAGCAGCTCATTGATGCCCCATAGATGTTTTAGAATGCAATTTGCATCAATTCTGCCAATATGGCCAGTAGCAAAGGATTGTGGAAAATATACTTCAAAACATTTTGATGTGCTACTAGGTAGAGCCTGTTAGCTTTTAATGTAGTGAGTATTCAGTGTTGCAGTTAAAATCACTATTAAAGTTGCATTGTGTCCACATTATTCTTATACACAGACTGCCAGAATTTAACTAGGAATATGATAATTCAATTTTTTAAAAAGTTATATATCCCAAGGAAACAAGCTATTATTTTTTTCTAAATGACACTATACAAAGCTGTAAAAATATGCACCCTACCAGCCATTGTTTAATTGAAAAGCCATAATGTTATGTATGTGGGAGGTGTTTTCTAAGGAATGCATCATTTTTATAATCGTACCTCATTTTCTGCATGAAGATCTATCTCCCCTGCACATTGCATAGAGCTAAAAAAGCTGCTGAATTTTTCATTTATTTGGTCAACCATCTTTTTCAAAGGGTTCAGCCACCTTTCCTTAACCTAAAAAAAAAAAAAAAGACTGGTCATAACAGAAGTGGCAAGAAAGATTCCATCACCAGTAGTACACAATATGGCAGAATAAAGTATTCAATATATTACTAATTAATAGTGGTCTTAATTACTTACCTACCTGCACAGTGGTCAGAAACCGCAGATGTATCCAGGCTCTGAATTGCTTATTTCAAACTAATCCATTCTTCAATATTGCTCCATGGAAAGTAAATATAGGCCATGTTACCTTGCATCATGTTAATTCTGCACTTTCACATCACACCTTGGTAATCTTCATGGGCATCAACGGATATCATCATCAGGCTAACTTATTTATAACTGGCCGCTAGGAGGTGAAACTGCCATCCCATCTCTCTTTAGACATATTAATGTACACAAGGCCATACTGCTCAAGTTTGCTGTTCAGTTATCTGCTGTTATTTCCAATCCTCCCGCTACCTAGGCTGAAAGCTAGGATTGCCACATTATGGCTGTTCCACATTAATTTTGGAATCAATGGCTTTGTGATCAATCCGTAAAAGATCTTCAGAAGAGTCAGGCTTTAACAACTTTCCAAAAGGCATTAAAATTGAAAGCCATCCTGGCTTCAGGAGGCAAACTGAAAAGCTTGGGTAGACAATTATAGTTTACCTTATTTGGTTCTTTTAACCTTTATTTTGAACCATAAGAAAGGCTGAGCGCCAAAGAATTGAAGCCTTTGAACTATGGTGCTGGAAAAGACTCCTGCGAGTCCCTTGGACTGCAAGGTGATCAAACTAGTTAGTCCTAGAGGAGGTCAACCCTGACTGCTCTTTAGAAGGATCTGAAACTCAAATATTTTGGCCACCTAATGAGAAGGAAAGACTCACTGGAGAAGAGCCTAATGCTGGGAAAGATTGAGGCAAAAGAAGAACGGAAAGACAGCAAATGAGTTGGCTGGATGGAATCGCTGAAGCAGTAGGCATGAGCTTAAATGGAGTCCAGAGGATGGTAAAGGACAGGAAGGCCTGGAGGAACCTTGTCCATGGGGTCATGATGGGTCGTACACGACTTTGCAACTAACAACAACAAACCTTTATTTATTTAATAAGGAGCGCGGTGGTTCATGTGGTTAGGATGGTGGGCTGGAGGTTACCAAGACCATGTTCAAGACCCAAGTGCTGCCATAGGGCAGGGTGAGCTACCATCTTCCATTCCAGCTCCTGCCAAGGATATGAAAGGAACTCCCAACTGGGCATCCCCTGGGCAACGGTGATGTCATTGGCTAATTCTTTCAACATGCACAACTTCTATCTATCTATCTATCTATCTATCTATCTATCTATCTATCTATCTATCTATCTGGATTTATTTATTTATTTGGATTTATATGGCTGCCCACCTACTACAGCAACATGGTGATCTAGAGATGGAGCTCTCGCTTCACAATCACAAGGCTGTGAATTTGACCCTAGGTGGCAGCAGATATTTCTCTCTCTGGGTGCAATGAGTAATTGTCTGCTGAAACTCCACATAGGTGTCAGGAAGGGCATCCAGCCAGTAAACACTCAAGCTCCATTCAGTTGCCCAGACTCTACCTCGATGCAAAGGATTACAAAGCCTTCAAAGAAAAACTTACTTTCTGGGCAAGTTACAAACAATTCTTTCCTGTATGTTTTTATATTTATTTGTTTATGAATTCAATTTATATAGCCACCTGTCTCACTAAAAACAATTCTGAAAGGCACACAGCAAACAACACAACAATTTTACAGCCAATGATAATTTATGCTGCATCTTACAATATAATTCCTTAATGGATATTTATTTCAGGACAAAGAATAGTGGAAGTAATAACAGTAATACCTGTGAAATATTTCGCCTATAGGTGTCCAGTTCTTTTTTCTTTTCCTCCAGTTCTGCTGTCATCTGTGCTATTTCTTTAACTCTTTTATTATACTCTTCAACAACCTGGGAAGAAAAGGCTGCTTTGGTTAAAAGGCATTATCATTTGAATGGACAATGCAAAACATTAACTATCCACATCTGAAGTAAAAATACTGATTATTTTTTCACACACCAAGATTATATTAAACTTGGTAGCTTGTTTACATATTATTATCTCAAGCAAGAAAAACTCAGGGTTGTGTCTTATGAGGGTATAGCTATACCTAACATTGACTTATATGTTCTAAATAGGATCTGATCTGATCAAACACAACATGGTTGCAGCAATAGTTTTTTGGGTTAAAAGAAATGTATGGTTTAAAAGTTAACGTCTGCCCCCATTACTTTAGTTCTCTACAGTATATTATAATCGAGTACTGTTTTTTCCTTCAATTGTGGAAAGGTATCTATTATTCAAATATGATTGGGGGAAGGTATTGCAAAGAGGTAACTTCCTTTAAAGTGAAACTGGTATCTAGTAAATTGAGTTCTTTTTTCCTAATTTCCTATCCTGTTTTTTCTTTTTCATTGTTAAAACAGCAGCACAGAATATATCTGACCTTGAACAAATTATTTAAAATTCTAATGGTATTTATCCCAAATTATACCTGCTACTTAGCTGCTTCTGCTGATGAAAACAGTGATCATTAATTTCTACATAATGCACATAATATACTATTATGTAATACTGGGAGTACATACTGAAGCATTGAGGCCTGTGAAACATGAAGCTCTCGTTTTCTCTTCATTCAGCAGAGCATCAATTTCATCCACTGTACTTGGAAGGTCCATGAATGCCTAAAAAGATTGCATTACATTTGTGTAAAATAAAATAATTACTCTGCACAAGCATCTGTTGATGTTTAGTAAGCTACTGTACTTTATGCATGCATGGCCTTTTTGCTAGCAAGGCCCAAGCTGCTCGCTTCTAGTTTGTATCACCCTTCCTTGATACAGATAACCTTTCATAAACATGGGATGGCAGAAGGGAACAACATTAATAGACTTTCACTACTCACTTCAAGCAAAAAAGGGGGAGCAGACATTGATTTATTGTAGCATTCCATTACCAAAGTCCAACTTCAAGCTTCCTCTATTGCTTGAAGTGGAAAGGGGGATTGTTCACATAATTGTGCAATGATACCATCAATACAGCTTTAGCAACATGCTACTATCCAGTTGCAAAGAAAGTTGTAGTGCTTCTTATCATGTTCTTCAGAAAATAAAGGAACATAGTAGTAAGCATGATAAGTGACGCTGTGAATTTCTGATAAGCTATTGATTATACAACTTATAAGTTATATGTTATGCTGCCAGCTAGTTGTTTTTGGACTCCTGCTGCATATACAAAAATACAACTACTCAATGGAATCATGATTAATAGAAATATAAATGGGTGTTTATGCAAGAGAAAATAGAAAAATAAAAGGGCATTATTTTGCAATAATGCCTACAATATTTCAAGGTAGTAGAGAAGGAATAAAATGAATTACAACATCTTTCTTTGCCCAAAATCTAAATGTATGGTTCCAGTGGCCAATCCTTATTAATAAGGATAAGGACAGAGAAATGTTTATGCATTATAAGTTAAGTTTTTCTCTTCGTTCTTAAGAAAGTCATGCTAACTTATTAAAACCTAGTCATCTACTGGAAGCTCTGTGGGCAACAAGTGCAAGGATGTGAGTGCAATTTGAAGAAATACTAATGGAGAATGATGTTTTAGAAAACGTTTGAAGCCCAATGGCATTATATTCTATGTCTCCTCGACTTTTCAATCAGACAAGAGCATAAAAATATTGAATTGATAACTGGAAACATTCATGAATTTGAAAAACAGCCTCAAGTAGCCTTTGTGACCTAAAGGTATTATGACAGCTAGAGGTAATCTACAAACAGTGGCATTCCTCTGGATTATCTGTGTTTAATAAGAGAAAGTTTGTCTTTGAAAATTGTGCCAAAATGAAATTTCAAAATACTGTAAACCAACTATCAGCCAGATGCTGAAGATCTACCTAGTCAGTACTTCTGAGGCTTCATGGGCTTTTAATTAATCTGAACATAATCCAGAATGCTAGTCTTAATGTTTAAAATCCTATACAATTTATGACCACAATTGAGCCCAAAACTTTCACTGCTAAGCAAGACAGTTTTTAACTAAATTGCGCCCCATTTGATGGTATTTTTGCTAATTGTGTTAAGTGAATCACTGCAGTTGTTAAATGAATCATGCGGTTCTTAAGCAATCTGACTTACTCCATTGACTTTGCATGTCGGAAGCTGGATGGAAAGATTACAAATGGTGATCACATGACCCTGGGACAGTGCAACTGTCCTAAATACATGCCTGTTGCTAAGCATCCGAATTTTGATCATGTGACATGGGATACTACAATGGACGTAAGTATGAAAAACAGTCATAAGTCACCTTTTTCAGTGCTATTATAATTTCAAATGGTCACTAAACAAATGGTTGTAAGTCAAGGGCTATCTATACAGCTCACTCTCTGAATCTATCTATGAATGAATCTTTTGAGGGTTTCTTGGTATTCTTGACATCTAAAGTAAGACCAACTTTTAAAAAGGCATTCTTAAGTGTAGGCCTTCTAGTGCTTATAGAATCTTATTTAATTTTTCATCCTTTACGTTCAATTGTGTCTAATTCAGTTGTTTTAATTGTTTTATTCTGATGTCTCATTGAAGTCAGGGCAATTTTGCATTTTGAACTTATTTTACATGTACTGTAGGTTTCTCGGGAAAAGGGTTGAAGAATATTCTGCATATGTATCTTTGTGTGTGTGTGTGTGTGTGTGTGTGTGTGTAATCTTTTTACTGTGATATTTACCTTGTAGACACCTTCTGGAAGGTTTTGATCCATACCAAGGTTGCAAACTCTTTTAGCAGTGCTCAATAAACCTTTACACTTCGTTAAAAGAGAATTCTTCTTTACATCCAGGTCAGAAATTTGTTGCTGGAATAAATAGAAGAGATTAAAACAAAAGGCTAAACTGTGTTTATAGAAGCTTTACTGGCTTCAGGAAAATCCAGTCAAACATTTATCAGAGTTAAGCTTTCAGAATGTGCAATACACTGATTGATACAATTCCAGCAGTAATATCTAATGGCTGTCATGTCAGTTTGTTATTTATTTGATAAGTCTAGCAGTTATGGATGACAAGCACTTGACAAGCTAACCCATGATATAAGATAAAATTTGATAAAATGGCTCATATAGATTTAATTCAAACTATTCTTCAACTATAGAAAATACAGATGAAGTTGCCTCAAGCCAAGGCAGGCTAATTGCTCACTTAGCCCAACATATTTATGTATTGGCAGTGGTTCTCTGGGGTCAACCTTGTTGCCTTGACAGATACATGCCAATGGTACTTTTTAAGATGCCTCATTTTCCTCTAGGAAGAGATGGACCACAAAAACATCTAAAAGCTGGGTGAAGAATTTTCTTGAATCTGACAGATAAAATCATTTGAAACTACTAGGAGCTGGATTTCGATTGGGTATGCCTACTTAACACAAATGAATCACAGTATTATTCAGTTAGTTGGAAAGATTTAGATCCTGTAACTCTTAATGCAGTAGACAGGATCCTTGGGTCTACCTGGTCACCTAATTATTAGATCCATGTCATTTCCTGGTTTATTTTTATTCATTTATTTACTAAATTTATATGCCATCCATCTTACTGATAAGGCACCTGGGCAGCTTAATAAATAGTAAAAAGATAAATATAAAAACAATTAAAATTAAGAAGAGTTACATAAAAGTTAAAACCAGATTCAAAGGGACCAACTGTATAGAGACAAAAGTCTTCTTATCCCATCAACCATCTCCAGTGAAAAATTCTCCCATTGGGGGCCCAAGCCAACCAACTAAATCGGGTTTAAAATGTACAGATGCATCCAGTAAAAGTACAATCTAAATTTTCTGCTTCTTACTACTTAGTGTTTTTGTTTGTATGGGCTAGCTCACATGCAGCTTTCATTTAAAACAGACAATTTTTTGTCTTGGATATGTTTTATGAAAAACCAATATGGAAAATTATAGGGCATTCAATATTTTAAAAACAGATCAATACCATATTTTTTCAGTCTACAGGGAAATAATGATAAATAACTTATTATTAAACCAACTTTTAGGCACCTTTTAAGATCATAGTCTTACACACACACACAACAAGAAATACCCAATTTCATTAAATCCTCTTTTGGACTTTTTGCATAAAACCCCAAAATGAACATATGATTTGTAGTTTTTATGATTACAAAGGATAGATTATAGAAAGGAGTTAAGTTGTTAACCATAGAGCAAGAGGTAAATTTGGAATTTTATTTAAATTGCTTGAAGATCAGAGATTACTAATGTGTATCTTCTTTCTTTTCTGTTTTTCTTTTACTTTTTTATTTAATAGAAAACTGTACTATCTAAGCTAAAGCAAGCAGGCAAATTAACACAAGTTTTGTTTTTCTTTTTAATTCAGGAGTTAGAAAATTCTAGTTCACATATAAGACGAGGATTATTTGCTTGGCAATGATATATATGAAAAAGACACTGGGATTTTAATGGTGCAAGTCAGTAGTGTAATACAATTGCAAAATTGCTAATACAACTTTAAAAAAGGTCTCGCAAGGTCTCACTTGAGGCACGAGTGACCAGACTCAAATTATTATATTTTGGACACATGCGAAGACTTAACTTTCTTGAAAAGTCTATAATGCTAGCTAAGGTGAAAGGAAAGCGAAATGCAGGACAACCAGAAAAAAGGAATCAATTACATTGGTGATGGATGAACCTCTGAAAGACTTCAAGGGTCAGGTTGGAGACAAATTATCTGGGAACAGGTCTGTGTGGTTGCTAAGAGTTGGCACTGATTTACTGGCACCCAACCAAAATCAAATCCTCATAAGTCACTGAGGATTTCATTTTATTTTTGCCACATAAGTCAGATGTTCCCCTGAGTATCTTGGCCAATTCTGGATGCCACATTTAAAGGATATTCAAATAAGCTAGTATAGATAGAGACGATAACAACAAGACAGTCTACTCAAAAGAAAAATAAATTCATGAAGAAATAGTATCATTGCCATGTGACACTTTGATGTACACTTCAAATACCAAGCAGCTGTCATCCAGATGTGCTCTCTGCCTGCACAGAGCAAAAGCCTTGATTAAACAGCTTATATTAGATGCAGTCAGACTTGAACATTAGTTCTTAACAATACAAACAATTTAACAGAACTAATATCCTGAAAGAGTTTTGAGTTCTAGTGCTGATGATGGTCTTCATATGGCTGATATGTTCTAACTCTGGGTTTCATGAATCAAGAAAATAGTGACAGAATTTCATAATATAAATGAAGTATAGATAGAAGCCCTTTAGTGGCAAAAGACAATAGTTCAGCTTTTTAGCAAAAGATAAATTAATAAACCAATATTAATTTATCTATTATCAGGCCAATCTATTTGAATTGATCCAAATCTATTATGAAGATTGCCAGCTATGTGTCTTGGATGTTTTGGTTTCTGGTCTATGACAGCAATAAAGTATGTTGTTGTTGATCTACTAGAAGAAAGCAATTTAAATATTAAAAATGCCTCTATAGATGACAATGCCAAACAATTTATTTCAAGCTCAGTTTAGGTTAGTATAGATGAAAACAAAACATTATTTAACACTATTGTACATTAATAAATTGTAACCAGGATCCTTTTTCATATATAAGGTGAAAAAACTGAAGTAGAGGTCTTGAATTTTAATCCAGTAGCTGTGTCCCCAAATAAATGGGTACCTATGCTTTGCTAAAATCACAGTATGATCTTGGATTATTCTCATTTACTAAATTTTACATATAGTATTCCAAGTATGGAAATCACAAAGAATTTTGACTTACGATACTTAAAGATAAACTGTGAGTTTTCTGTACAGCAGAAAATCATGTTTTCCCATGAATTTGGAGTAATAACATAGGGAAATAAAACATCATCCTATTTTACAAAGGCCCAATACTCTTATACCAACTTTCAAAATAGTACAATATATAAATAATCTGTAGGTGTAAGTTTATAAATGAGATTCATTAGTCTGAAAAAAATAATGATGAGTCTCATTTTTGTATATCTGATCCAAGCAAAGGTAACATAAAGAACATATGGGAATACCATAAATGACAGCATTTGTGGATAATTCATACTCGTCCCTCTCTGCATCCTTGCCAATGAACTTGATTTTAGTGTTCATATTTATTGTTTCAATGTTTTAGATGTTTTCTATTGCTTTTAATTCATTATAAACTGCTGAGAGTCACCTCTACGTGAGATGGGCCACTGACAAGTTTTATAAACAAACAAACAAATAATCCTAAATAACTGAAATGCTATTTAACTCACATTTCACTTTCCCATCATAGTTATGTTATTCAAATCATAAGCATAATCCTGACATTTTCTTCCATAGCAAGAACACGGGGCTGTTTACCCTGGGATAGGGTAGTGAAAAATAAAACTATGGTTCCCCATCAGAATGATATGAACAGTGTACAGAGAAAAAATAGTATTGATATGTTCTTAAAATAAAAATTGTGGTATCTATTCTGAATACTATTTTGTAGAATTTCTGTCCAAAACATGAAACAATAATACCAGCAAAATTTAATCTATGGAAGCAAAAGAATTAACAAGTTATTCTAAAAAACCCCACATCGTCATATCCAAAAGGCAATAGTGCCATTCTCTAATGATCAAATGGGGAAACAATTCCTATCATCCTGAATGAGGCAGAAGCACACATTTGCTGCAGATTCATTGAGAGAATAGGCAATGGATAAATGAGAATTTATGACCTAAAGTGCCACATTGAAAACCAGAGGTAGGAGGGCATCACGTAATATTCATGTGATACTTTTACATCATGTGCATGAAGGCATTTTTCAAAAAAATTCTGGGTTGACAAATATGTAGAAGGCATGTATGCAGCATTTGACTTCCACAAAAATACTAACAGTGCTGATGATGTTACCTAGTTTGGGTAATGAAACATCTGCAAGAAAACAACCAACCTCAGAGAGCACCAAGAACCTCTCATTTCAACCCTGAGCTACAAATATTCTTCTCTACTAATTAAAAATACTATCATAATACAAGTCATGTTAAAAGCTGTGGAATTTCAGACAAATCTAAATTTAACTGCTGCTATCCAGATTACCTTAATCCATAATTCTGGAGGTAGAAGGATAAAATTATTTTAGGAAGCAAAGGAATCCATTATAGGAGTTTTTTTAATGTTCATTATTTTGCCCATACAAAGGGAAGGCTAACCAAGTATTATTTAGGAATTATAATCTATGTGAGCAACTCTCTTATAAATAACTACACATACATTAGGTATATTTTCAAATTCATTTGTCAAGTAGCAAAATGCAAGGCTTACATCTATAGCTCGTAGGTGTACAGTTGCAGCTCTATATTCAGCATCAAGTCTGCTCTTGTGAAAAGTAGCTACCATGTTCTCTAGCATCAAGTTTGTTTTGTCTTCATTAAGGGCCGTACAACTCTGCAGAAAATAAATGCAAATATTGTTTAGAAAAGTTTGCAAACGTTTCAAGCTTCGAAAATTTAGATATTCTGATTACATTACTCCACTTCATATAAAATTTGATCCAATGTGGTGTTTATCTATATTAGGTATTCATGATTGTCTATTGTCTAGAACCTACCATATCACTGAAACAAACATCTTACTTTTTTTTTCTTTTCTCACCTAAAATTGTTTGTCCCACTTAACGCTTCTTTAAAAGTAAAACTTTCTCCCCCTCATGAATGCATGAGTACTCATCAAGCAAAATGTTTTCCTCCATAATCAATGACCTCCAAATCAAAGAATGTTTTTCATTTCCCGATCCCAGCCCACAATTACACTTGATAAGAATGCAAATAACAGAAAATGGAGAATGAGCTCCAGAAACTTCCAGAATGAATATTCAGGGAGTTTGAGGTGTTCATTTTTGGGTCTTTGAGTCAGAGACTCCTGTCGACTTCCTGGACTAGTCCTGCAGTTTCTTTGCAAGATCTTTTCGAAGTGGTTTATCATTGCCTCCTTCAAAGAGCCGAGAGAGGAGGGCACTGGGCCAAGGTCACCCAACTGGCTTGTGCCTAAAAGGGGATTAGAACTCATGATCTCCCGATTTCTAGCCTGATGCCTTAACCATTAGTCCAAACTGGCTCTCAGTTTATATGTACTATGAGTTACAGCAGATGTTATGGAATTCAGCCGCGCGGGAGATTATGGGAGCTACAAGACGCTCCCATGTGACACCTCTTCTGCGCAAGCTGCACTGGCTCCCGGTGCTCTTCCGGGTGCGATTCAATGTGTTGGTAACCACCTTTAAAGCGCTCCATGGCTTAGGGCCCGGTTATTTGCAAGACCGCGTTCAGCCTCAATTAGCCTCCCACAGACCAGTTCGCTCGCACAGAGGTGGGCTCCTCAGGGTGCTGTTGGCCACACAATGTTGTCTGGCGACCCCCAGAGGGAGAGGCTTCTCTGTGGCAGCACCAACTCTCTGGAACAAACTGCCTCCTGGGATTCGTATAATCCCGGACCTTCAGATTTTTCACCGGGCCCTTAAGGCTCATTTGTTCCATCTAGCTGGGCTGGCCTAAATCCCTTCTCTCGATTTTATTTTAAACTGAATTAATTTATGGTTCCAAATTACTGGACTTAATTTTAATTATCTTTTAAGTGATTGTAATTGTTTATATGCTTCCTTATTCTAACTGTTCACCGCTCTGAGTCCTATTGGAGAAGGGCGATATATAAGTCAAATAAATAAATAAATAAATACATACATACATACATACATACATACATACATTAATTAATTAATTCTCTGGCAATTCTAGAAAGCTAAAGCCCCACTTTCTACTTTTGGGCACATTTCTAAAGAATGAATTACATTTATCCAGAAACAGGAATATAAAAACTTCCTACAAATTTAGGAATCCTTCCTTCCGCTTTATAAATCATAAAAAGAAGCATATTTTATTTACCATGCTAATAGTACACCATTTGATGGTTAGGAATAAGGCTGCAAAAACTATAACCTGCAATTACGGAGAATGCCTGACAGAAAGCAATGCCAATATTGGGTTAAATGGTTTGGCTCATTAGATTATAGAATAATCGCCTACAGAAGTTGTGGATCTGAAACGGTATAGGGTTTCTTGCCTGAGCAGGGGATTGGAATAGAACAGATTTTCCCAACCTTTTCAGTTTTGCAGACTGGCGGGGGAGGGGGGGAGGAGAGAGGAAGGTTGTGTGTGTGCAGCTCCATTTGCATGAGTGGTGGGCATGCATGCCCACCACTCATGCAAATGGAGCACACACAAACACACAAGCTCACCCACCACTTCTGCAGCCCTATTCCAAAAGGCTCAATGCCCGGTAGTGTGCCCGGGGGCTGGAACCCCTCAAGTAGAAAACCTCCAAGGTCCCTTCCAACTCTGTTATTCTGTTATTTTCTGTTCTAGAATAATAGGGTTGGAAGGAACCTTGGAGGTCTTGTAGTCCAACCCCATCCATGGCAGGTGATCCTATACCATTTCAGACAAATGGCTGTCCAGTCTCTTCTTGAAAATCTCCAGTGATGGAGCACCCATAACTTCCAGAGGAAAGCCATTATAAGGCAGCTTCCTATAGTTTTATCACAGCACGTGCTAGGCTGAAATCAGTGTCAAGAACAGAACACTGTTTTATTTACTGAGAATATTTAGTCTGACAGCTACTTTGATTTTGGCCAGGCAAAGTAATTTTCTCTTACCAATTTGCAAAACCACTCAAACATCATCTTGCAATATAGGTCTCAATGGGCAAATTACTTAACATCTGTGCTGTTGTAATACAAATACCGGAGTTTAGACCAACAGCAGGATTTATTAACACTAACTATTAACAGTTAAATATTATCCAAATTCAATGCATATGCCAATTATCATATAAAATAGCCAATTTTGTGACAGAGGAATGAAAAAGATTAATTCATAGGTAATTTAAATGTTTTTACAATATAGAACTGCATTATGAGTATCTCTTCTTTTTTAGAAACTGTATTTACCTTTATTAATTGCATAAAATCAATTACAAGTTTTACTTTCTGAGTGTTAAGTTTCTTAATTTTAGCATTTGCTTGCTCAGATTCGTCTTCCAGATTGATGCCATCTTGTTCCATCTGTCTTAAACTGTATAAAAAAGATTTATGAACAATGTTTTGAGACTAATTATTACACTCTCTGTTCAACATTAGAAAAATATGTTTAAGGAATATTTTGGAAAATTAGAAAACAAGATTGCTACTTTGAAAGTAGAAAATCATCATTATCATCATTGGAATATGCTGTACAGGTATCCCTAAACTCAAAGTTTAGTTTAACACCATCTGCTAACTGTATATTAATCATATTAAATTTCAATTATGTCTTTAATAAATCTATCCTATCACTTTTCCACCGACTAAGTGAAATATGTTTTAAAACTAGCACCCAGACAACACAACAGTATAAGACATCCTTGTCTCAGTTTTCTCAAACTGAATTTAGTTGAGCAATTACAAACTGCAGGATAGGGCATTTGCAGCCAGTCTCCAGAAACCAGAAAGAGTCCTCTTGTTGCTGAGGGCTGGCTGCAAATGCCCTGTGTTGCAAATACTCCATGTCTAAATCCTGCTTGGATTTTGGGACACACCTTTTTTAGCCAGCATCTTTCAGAGCAAAAGGGCTGCCTGCTGGGATTTTGGCCTGTGCAGGGCAGAGTTCCTTTGGCATGCAGCTTTTTGAGGCATGATGCCTCATTTAATGACTTCAGTCAACAACCAACATTTTTAATCTCAACTGTGGTTGTAAATCAAGGACTATCTGTAAGTACTGTATGGAGAAGGTTGGGTGAAGAGAAAAAAACTTTAAGCAAAAATAACAGCCACAAGGTGAATGTTGCTGAAAGGAAGAAACAATCACAGAAAAACAACTAAAGAAAATAAAAAAATTAAAGGAAAAATGAGTATGTAAACTATAACCTAATTTAGTACTATTTGTATTTCAGTTTTAATAGTCTTCTTGTAAGCGTGTGTTTTCCAATAAAGGAAACAGAACTACTATCTATTCATTATCATAAAATTATGGCAGTCACCTCTTTTCCTGGAAGGCATATTACATAGGATAAGAGCTAGATGATGTTTTGGTTTTGCTTTCTAAATTATATTTTTCTACCTAGATTTTAAAGTAATTTTATATAATATTTAAAATCCATACCTATCACATTTCATACTAATTTTTGATTCTAATTGCTTCCTTTTATTTTTTCGTTCCAAGAGTTCCTTTTTCTGTTGACGGAGTTGGTTGTCTTTGCATTCCAGGTGTTTCTGCTTCTCAGAGAGTAATGTCATTTGAGCATCCAATGATTGCAATTGCTTGTTAATTTCCTATAATAAGTAGCATAGAAGAAAAATACCATTTTACTGTACAGTCTTACTAAGGATGTTTGCTCTGACTGCTTTAAATTATACATATTTTACTCTCATGTTCAGTAAAATAACAATTTACTATTTGGATTCAAATAAACAGATCTGTTCTTTTCATGCTTGTGCATGCACACACACACTCTGTGTGTTTTGAACAGAAACTTTTCTATTAACAATATAATTGTGTAGCCAATCTAAATTAAGTCACACTGAGTTCAATGTCCTTTAGGAATTAATGCTAACTAAGATGTATAGAAATGCAACTTTAGTCTTAATTTGCTGATCTAGTGAATTAACTTCCTTCATTAATCACCTTTTGGAATGGGTGTTACTTAAATTTCACTTGCCTACTAAAACTCTTTTCCTATTGTGTCTATTCTGGATATGCCTCCATTTTCAGAAGATATACCTGGCTTTTTCTATAATGGTGTATTTTCTGAAAATGCTCAGAAAAATTGTAGACTCAGTCCATGTATGAAAAGTTTAAACATTTGCCATTAGTAAGAGAATTAACTAATACTGCTAATATTAAACAGTAAAAATATTTTTTTTAGAAAAGAAATGCTCCATGACATAGATATAAAAGAACAGAAAAACTGCTAAGGACAAAGACATTTTAGAATTAAAAACACCCAAACTTAAAATAAAAATGGAATCTTGCTTTCTTGAAGCATTACAGAAATTAACTTACATTCTTTTTGTCTTCTAACTGTCTTCTTTTATCTGCATCCACTGTAACAGTAAGATACTGTGCTGGCCTCAGTGATATGTTAGTGGAAACAGACTGATTTGTGTAACGGGATATTTTGACTGTGTACTTTTCTTCTGCTGTGTAGATTTGCCTAAGTTTTGTTTCCTTTATTACCTGTACATGAAACAAGTGACAAAATGAATACAACAGGAAGCAGAGAAGTTATCTGCAGCTCCAGGAAGTCTAGCTGCTGCTAGCTAAGGAACTTCATAGCAAGCTGAAAGGAGGTGGATGGTGTATCTTCCTTTGTTACTCTCTTAATGTTTGGTTAATAAAATCTTTTTTGGCATTTCACCATGGTTCACTATTGTTTTTGTCTCTCAGCTGGCAATAGAGGTGTTCAGGAATGCATCTCACCCTTTCAATCATATTCCTAGTCTTCTCTGTTCCAACAGGAACCTCATAAATATAATACTGATGACACAGATAATTCATCACAGGGAGGGGAGCATCAAATAACTCCCTTAAGTAAGAGAAAAATCCGTATCGGCTGGAAAAAAAAGAAAGAGAAAAAGGTAAACAGCTTTTCTGTTACTATTAATATATATATATATTACCTGAGCAATGAAGCAGAGATGAAAATGTGTGGACAGGAAGCATCTTACATTTACTAAAATAAAGATTATGCAGTACAAAAACCAAATGGTGAATTTTTTTTCAGGTTATAATTGTACCATATCCAATTGTGTTGATATTTCTAATCAAATAAGTTGATTTTATTTACAAGTTAGAAACTATGTTATCAAGTAAAACATTATAAATAACACATTATTTAACTTCAAAAGAAAACAACAGTCGGAAAGTAGGCATAAGCCATTCTTGGAATATTTATAGACAAGCGAAGAGAGCCAGTTGGGTGACTTTGGGCCAGTCACTCTCTCTCAGCCCAACTCACCTCACTGGGTTGCTGTTGTGGGGAAAATAGGAGGAGGAAAGTGTGCGGGATATGTTCAATATCTTATGTTACTTGTAAAAATAATAAAAACGGGATACAAACAAACAAACAAACAAACAAGTAGAAACAAAAAATTATAAAAGATAAAACCACCAAATCAAGCACTGTATATCACTTTTATATAGTAACACACTTTAGTTTATCTATTTTAACATAGGGCTGTAATACTTACTACAGTTCTTCAATTGGTTTTGAAGGTCTTTTTTCAGCAAATGATTCACTAGGTGCACATACAGCATTCACTCTTAGTTTGCGATTATCCCGCATCTACAATAGGTTGCACCAATAAAGAAAATGTGAACTCATTTATCTTAAAATAATGAATTTGATTATTATTATTAGAGTGTATAATATTGCCTTCTGAATCTAACTTTTTCTGTATTGCTACTGTATACAATTGCTCTTCTTGCATTCTTGCAGTAGCAATTGCTCTTCTTGCATTCCGGGCTGTCCGGGCTCTCAGGGCCCGGGTCTGCAGCTGGTGATGTGCAACGCCAGGTCTGTGGTAAATAAAGCCCCCCTCATTTGTGATCTGGTTCAGGAGGGGGGAGCAGACCTGGCGGCTATTACAGAAACCTGGTTGGG
>JANHZT010007692.1:3274-23564 GCA_032468215.1 Stegonotus admiraltiensis | reverse complement strand
GTGCACCGCCCTGAGTCCTTTGGGAGAAGGGCGGTATAGAAATCTAATAAATAAATAAATACAGGCAGTCCTTGATTACCACTTGCTTCGTTTATCAACTATTTGAAGTTGTGTTGGTGTAAAAAACAAGAAGCTTTGCAACTAATCCTCACATTTGCGACAGTTGCAGCACCACCACCACCCTCAGGCACGATTTCTACTTACGTGCTTCATACCTGACCTCTGGCAAGCAGAGTTAATAAAGACTGCGAAAGTAAAACCTAAGTCACAGTCATGTAATGTCTTGCTTAATAACCATGGGGATTCATAAGCACATCATGGTCACAAGATATGTCACTTAGCAATCCTGGCACTTAGTGACACAATTGCTGGTACTGATTGTGGTTGTTAAGCAAGGACTACCTGTATAAGATAATTAAAGTGCTAAAACTATGTATATTTTTGCTTTCTTTTCAAAAGGTAATCTTTTGTTCACAAGTATTTGAGAATTACTATTAACTCTGTATCAGAAAGAGCACTTTTACGTCTGTTAAGGAGAGAGTCCTATTAAGATTGGAGACCTGCCTTAGAACAGTATTCATAAAATGGCTTTTAACTTGAACAAAAGACAGCAATGATTAAATGATTAGGAGCCTGAGTGGTGTAAGAGACTAATGCTCCTACTAAGGGCAGTATTTAACTTCCAGCTGCCTGCAATTACTGCGAGTTCAATTCTCACCAGGCTCAAGGTTGACTCAGCCTTCCATCCTTTCAAAGGTAGGTAAATTGAGGACCTGGTTTGTGGGGGCAATAAGCTGACTTTGTATAAAATATAAAAAAGTATGAAGACTATTGCTTAACGCATTGTAAGCCACCCTGAGTCTTCGGAGAAGGGCGGCATATAAATTAAAATTAAAAAAAAATCCATTTAAAAATCTACTGCAATCTTACAATTAGTAAAAGCGCATGATGTAGGAAATAGGTTCTACTTTATTCTGTGTTAAATGAATCATGTCAAGAAATGCATCTAATTCTGATTGCACAGATTGCACAGGTGTAAAGGAATGAAATAGGTTACTCTGGATACAGTGGACTGTATTACTATGTGTTGACAGTATTGAAAAGAAGCTATATCTTGTACCAAGCAGGAGTTTGGTATCAGAACAAAGTTGGTGAATGGCTTCTTTTATACTGCTACAATACAACTCCAAGTATCTCTCATTACTGATCACCCGGCTGGTGATCCTGGTAGTATCTATCTTATGTCCTTTGAATGCTTTATCGGCCACTGAAAGCATAATTATTATTGTAAACAAGAATAACAGTCCATCAAGCTAAGGAAACTCTCTCTCCCTCCCTCCGTGTGTTTGTGTGTAGCCTGAAGCTTCAAATATTCATCTTTATTGCTGAACAGAATAGATCCCCTCTCCCTAATTCTACTTGCTCAACAAGATAATTTCTAAAATATATAATTATATCATATACCTCCCTGGCTGATAGGTGGAAATGCTATTTAATTAAGCAATCTTAGTGCTATTATAATGGCAGTAATGCTAGGTGCCAAACGCCTACTTATTAAGTCTCCTAAACTGCCAGTTTCTAGTCATTTGAACAGATCTTTACCTCTTTTAAAAATATTTCCATATCTTCCTTCAATTCAAAGACAA
Organism: Stegonotus admiraltiensis; assembly: GCA_032468215.1. Classification (NCBI taxonomy): domain Eukaryota; kingdom Metazoa; phylum Chordata; class Lepidosauria; order Squamata; family Colubridae; genus Stegonotus; species Stegonotus admiraltiensis. The sequence continues at coordinate 21,918 of JANHZT010007692.1, read as the reverse complement.
AGGCCTTCATGTCATTAGCAGAAATGTGATTTTCTACATATTTAGCGTGTTTATTATCTTTCATATTGATCTATATAAGAAGAAACTACAGTTACAAAAAGAATTGCATTTAAAAAAACTCAAACCCGATTTTTAAATACTGTACACTATTCCCTCCACGTAATATGTTGCTATAGATAGAACAATCATTCATTACTGTAAAAGGCTACACGCATATCAATACAGCTTTGACTGTAGAGCAGAAAGTCAATTTGGAGGAACCTCTTCTCCAACAAGATCTATACTGAACAGTACTCATTAAGCAAAATTGTTATACTTCATACGTATATATTGTAACCATGAATGCAACGAATCCCCACACCGAAGCACTCAACAGGTTACAATTTGCGAGCTTATTATTACCTTCACGTAATAAGCATGATGATATAACCTCAAAATTAAATAATTCAAAATGTTAATGTATCACAATTCTGACATTTTTTAGAAAGCTCTTTATAACATAGGCATATAATAAAGCATCAGAATAAAAACCTTTGGTTCTATATTTTTGTACTTAAGTTTCATGCGACAAATTATATCGACATAGCTAACTTAAGACATCAAAATACACATATCCTAGTTGATAATAAAATAATGGATTATTTAGAAAAAGTTTTTAAAGTAAGATTATAACAGAAGTAATGATTAAATTTTAGTAATAACACTGAAGTGAGTCAGCTTACAGAAAGTAACACAGGGTCACAGACGCTTCTTTTAAATCGGTCTCTATTCTGTCTTAGCCACATAAGAGCATCATGTGTATCTCGGAATCTCCCTTTCAGCTTCTCTTCCTTTATATTCATCAGATTTTCAAATTGAGCAATGCGATCTGCTATACCTGTAATTTTAATAACCCTGAAATATTTACTGTAATATGTGATGACAAATATAGTCTCCCTCCCATTTTACTAAGACAGTGAAGGCATACTTAATTGGATACTTTTCGGCTCTTCTAACAGAGGTTAATGTTTGTAAGAACGTAATGGAGACTTATGAACTATTCCTATGAGATTATCAAACAAGAGTTGCTGAATTTTCACCAGAAAACAACTGTATAACAACTGCTATTCAAAAGATGTCTAAGAATCTAGCTCTCATAGCAATAGCCACTCTTTTTCTCAACCAATCATTCTGTTAGTATAATTTATAACTAGAGAGTAAGACAAAATCTAAGATGTTTTTACATGCTTATATAAACCTCATTCCCCAAAGCTATTCCCCAACATCTAGCAAGTCTTAGAATTTCTAAGAATATTCCATAAATAAGTACCGTGTAATGTGAAAAATTAAATGTTAAAGACATTCAGACAGAAATGCTTGGTTGATGCCAAGATCCAAAGTTTAGCAAATAAATTGCTTGGATCCTGCCATGGAACAGGTAAGAAAAGAGAAACATCACATCTTCCCTCTGGGCAAAGAGGGTAAGTTGTCAGTTATCAATATATGTTTATTTGTTTGGAACTCAGGTTGTATGAATGGCAAAAATATAGTTTAGCACCTTTACCTTTTCTTTCTTTTAGCAAGTTCTCCCTTTCCCTACGGAGATCATTTAATTCACCATCAATATTTGCCTTCTCTTCCTCCAACTGTCTAAGGTTGGCATTAAGAGAATTCATTAAAGGCTGAATGTTCTCAGCATCCTCTGTGTTTTTAAGCTCATTGGTCCAGTCTTCTATCATCTTACGAGTATTTTGTATTCTCTTCTGCCGATCCGTTTCTGCCTCTCGTTTCATCCTTAAAGCTTGTTTAATATCTTGAATCTAAAAAATGCAAAGAAATATTCTCCAGAAATGCCAGTAAAAAAGTAAGTTTCCATTATAAAATCACAAAGAAAAATGGCAAAAACTTGTTGTTTTAATTACTCTTGCTACTACAATGAAAGTTGTTCTGTCACACAATTCCAAAATTTCAAATATGGGTAATCCCAAACTTATTATTTTGCAAAGTAGAAGTAAAGTAAGCAAAATGGGCTGGCATATACTGTATGACTATGGGAAATGATATAGCTAAATATTCAAAGGAAGCATCTGTGTTCTATAATTCCAAGGTGCCCACCTCTTATCTAAAATGTATTTTTTTTAAAAAGTCAATGTACTCTACAATAGACACTGTGTATGGAATAAAATGATAGTTAAAAATCACCTAAATTGGAGATTCTCAAATTGTGAACTGTGGTCATTGAAGGGGTCACAAACAACTGGAGGACTGGATGCAAACATTTTTTTGGCCAGTCAGGGTTAAACTGGAAAAGGAGCATCACTGTCAAAACCTGCTCCAACTTTGCTAAGGTGCAGTCACAGTGGACTTGGCAGGGGTGGGCAATTGTGGCTCTTTTACAACCTGTGGACTTCAACTCCCAGAATTCCTGAGACCGCTTGGCAACTTTAAACACTTGAAGAGCCACTTGGGCCTGTTTCCCACAGAAAACAAAACTCTGGGAACCACAAAACCTGGGTGGGTGGGCGTGGCCAACTCAATGTCACTCACTCCCACCCAATCACATGCCCCCCAGCCATGCCTACCCAGGTTTTGTGGCTCCGTGTTTTCTATGGGAAATAGGTAACTCCCTGTCTATCTCCCCCTCTCTCTGTATCTTTCTCTCTGTCATCTTTCTTTTTCTCTATCTCCCTCTCCCTCCCTCGCTCTTATCTTTCTCTTTCTCTCATCTGTCTCTTTTTCTCTCTATCTTCCTCTCATCCCTCTCGCTGTCTCTTTTTTTCTCTCTTTCTTTCTCCCCCCCACCCCCGTGTCTCTCACTCTTTGTCTGTGAGTGTGTGTGTCTCGCTCTCTCTCGCTCCCTGCTTCTGTCTCTTCTCACTCTCAGAAAGCCCTGCATGCTCTCTTTGGGGTTTTCGCCAGCTGTTTTTTTCCTTCCTTTTAGAAAGCTGGGCTGGCGGAGCAATGAGTGCAACTTGCGGCGGAGGCTTCTCTCCCCTTCCTCTCGTGCATACCTTCCCAGCCCCACCACAGCTAGTCAGGGGGTAAACTCATTTTAGGAGGGCATTGTTATTACACTTTAAGGCCCCTGAAGTAATTGTAAAAGTAAAATTTGCAGTGATTATTATCATAGTAAAATTCAACATTTATATTCTTGAAAGTTATGACAAGACTGCATTAATACTATAGACTGCCATTAATACTGCAGTCTGCATTAATACTGCAGACTGCCATTCATACAATGGGACTCCTCTTCTTCCCACTTCACCCCCGATGTTGAGGTTTGGGTGACAGGTGAGATTGGAGATGAACCTATTTTGCCAAGTCTGTCAGCAACAGGTAATCCCCCTTTAAAAGCCACTCATTCAGTGACTGTTCGAAGTTACAATGGCACTAAACAAGGGGACTTACAATGCTTCCTCATAACATTATCTATCCATCTATCGATCTATCTATCTGATTTGCTGGTCGCTCATCTTACCTCAGGGTTGCACTTGTCACAGCATCCTTGCAGTTATGTGTTTGCAATTTAGATGTTTGGCAACCAACTCAAACTTATGAAAATTGCTGTGTTCTGTGATCATGCAATTGCCATTTGTGATCTTCTCTCCTGGCTCCCAACAAGCAAAATCAATGGGGAAGCTGGCAGGAGGTCACAAATAGTTATCACGTGACAACAGAATGCTACAATCGCACAGGATTCACCTAATGATGGCAACTGGAACTGCCTCAACTACTCCCATAAGTTTATGTGGTCACATGATATTGTGCTCTACAACCACATCGCTTAGCAATGGAGTTGCCAGTCCCAATTACCAGTGTTAAGTGAGAATACCTGCAACTACAAGTCAAAGTCTTTTAAGGGAGAAAAAAACTTACTTGCTTGTCTTTTTTCTCCAAAGCATCCTGTTGCTGTTTACATTTCTGAGATGTTTCTTTGATGGCTGCGATCTATATAAAAGAATTTTAAGTTAGCAGTGTGTTCTAGTTAGTGAATTTACCAATTAATATAGCACCAGGGAGCATGAGCATGCCACATTTTTAATGGAAATAGACTGCACAAAGTTTGTTCTTTATAGCTCTTTATAGTTCATGGAAAATCATCACCACTTGATACAAAACTGTAAACTATTATTATTGAGTTTATCAATTGCAATTTGAACAGCTTATGGAATCATTTTAAGGATTCAACCTAAACTGGAAATATTTATTAAGAACAGGGTTTCTATTTTGGTAACAGGTACAGTTACTGGACTGAGATATCATAGACTGAGACCAAATTTCTGTTTTTTTCCACATTCAGTACTGCACTGAGATATCATAGACTTCCACAAGCAGGAAAGTAAAAGTGAATGCCTTAAAAAGAATGATTGGCAGAAGTTTACATGCACTTGTTCAAGATTCTAAGCTTTCAATCAGCACACTAATACTAAAAATGAAATTAGTTAACTGTCCTAAGTTATATTTGCTCCAGATGCAGAATGGAACAAGGACACTGGTACGGAAAAGAAAACTTATACCCTGGGATAAGACCTTTAACTTAAAGAGCAGACCTTTTGGTTTGTTGAATTAGAGATTCAGTCAATCTATGATTTCCAAGTCCCAGGGCTGCAGAACACATTTGATGGTTTAAATTTTGCTAAAGCTAGTTGTCACTTTATCCTAGCAATGTTCAAGTACTGTGATTAATTACAGATTATCAATTAACATCCAGTGGAGGTCAGATTAACATCTGATCCAGAATGCTTTCCCATAGTGCATTAATCTTGAAATGGAGGCTTGTTGGAAAGCTAAATTGCATAAACTCTTTTCTTCTATTATTTTAACACAATTACCTTTGACAGTTTTTAATGAACTGTTTCAATTTTAAATTTCATGACTACAGGCTACGTTCCTGTAACTTTTCTAGATATATTAATCATTTTGACTTCTATAAGATTTAATGCAAACATTATACAATGACTCTAAAACATGCCTTTTCCTTGATTTTGTCTTCCAGTTTTGCACATTGTTTGTCGGCTTCTCTCATCTCATGAATCATAGGAGCCTGAGTCTGTCTCAATGTTTTTAATTCTTCTTTCTGTCTATCTCGGGTTTTTTTAGCCTCTTCATATAGCTTCCGTGTTTCTTCATAGATCTAAAAAGCAATGCATAAAAAATAATTTATGAATTTGTGACACTGCACCAACTATAGGATGATGCTATCTGATTTTGCTACTTTGCTCACATTTCGTATTTATATAATTACTACAAGTTAGCTTGAACCAGAATAGCTTACCTAGGCATCACTTAGCAAAGGAAAAACAACATAACTGACATCAGGAGACCACCAGATGGAGGAATGCTCCGTTATACTTCAGTTAACTAATTTTTTATTTGACATTATGATCAGAATTACAACACTGCATAAATTTTAAGCACCTGAACAATTTCACAGTGAGATTGCTATTTGTAATACTTGCACAACTGTTTGCTTTTTAACAAACATGAACCACTTGTTGGCGTGTGTGTATATATAGTATATACAACAAATATGGATTTCACTGTCTTGTAAACTTTTCCTTTTTCAATGTTTAAAACAGTATATTTCTGTCAAGATGACTGCTATGCATTAAATTTCTCAAACAAGTTAAAGGAAACAATGTAGCTGTCAACCCTGAAGCTGACCTGATGGTGGCCATTCTGAGGTTTCAGTGTTGCCACACTGGAGCTGAGGGATAGGGAGGGAGGAATAGAGATAGCTGGGGTTTTGTAGTCAAATCAAAATACTTTCCCCTGGGAACCAAGGATGTTTCCACAGCTGGTCAGAGAGAGGAGGAATGAAGTTGCCAGGCAACCGGATGGCACCTTGATTGGACCATGTGACTGTTTGGGAAAGGGGAAAACATTTACTTTTAATTAGGTGAAAACTGTGTGAATATTCAGAGTCAGTTTTCACCAGCCTGTGCCAATACGATATGTCAAATAAAACTATTCTCTGAGGAACCTACCTGCCTCGGAATTCTGTTTGCTATGAGTGTATTACTTGGAACCCTGACATTAGCATTTTAAAAGTATTATGACTTTAATTTGGGGATTATAATTTAAAAGTATTTTTCTTACTTTTTTAAAATAACAGCAGATTGATGCTATACAAATCATATTCAAGAATTAAATTCTGGACTCTCACTCAGATCTTTTTGTAGTATTCAATAGTGTTTACTTAACTAAGTATATATTAATTTGCATAAATGTTGAATCATAGAAGCAGTCAAGTTTTAAAATATTACAGCAAAATTAAACACACTAACTTTAAAATTGTGTTCAGGCTATTTAAAGTAGGAGCAGCATGTTTTTCTTGAATTAAATAAAAACTTAATACAATCAGAGTTCAAGCAGATGGTGTGTTAATCTGTTTTGGCTTGCCACAATAGAGAATCATCTCACTTTTGCAACATATTACTCTAGAAAAAACTACCAAGAGAATCGGTACTAAAAACATTGTAAAGAACATTGTAAATCTAAATCAACAGATTTCACAAGAAAGGGGAACTCTCTGTGTTCAGCAAGGAATTTAGACTGTTTATTTCTATTCTTACAATTCACTACCATGAAATAGACTGAAGAGATCCTTCCTTATATAGAGAGTAGAAGGTTTCCAAAACATTAACCCCACTATCAGGAATGTGGTCCTGGGTTAGTTTTTATTTTTTCACAGGTTATTTTATAGTTTGTAGCTGATCTTGCCTATACTTGGAAGCTAAGTAGAATTAGGCCTGATTAATGCTTGGATGGGAGATCCCCAAAGATTATCATGGCTATGGCCTGGACTATGGAGTCAAAAATCATCAAAGAAGGCAGGAGCCAAACAATTCCATAAATTACTATTATAAAATTATGTCCATGAAACTGAGCTTAACCTTACCTTTGTGTGATTTATTGAACAATTTTTTTTTTCCTACCCTATTCTAAAATGCTCAAATCAGGTTGCAGGATGAAAACAAAATCTTAACTCAATTCCAAGAAAAGAATTTTAGCAGCTACATATTAGAGGCAAATTGGAGGACGGGAGAAAAAAGTGAATTTTTCTTAATTTCATTTTGAAAACGTTACTATTTTTATAATTTATTCTGCATTTGACAATTATGGAAATTAGCAAAAAGGCATATATAAAACACCAACAGCTTGCAATCTCCCTTCTTTGTTACCTTGAACAGACATTTACAGATTACAGATAGTTGACATTTGATCAGCTTCCCCACTTCACTCCAACACTTTCTTGCTATATTAGCCTTGCTTTTGTGCATGTGTAGGTCAATGTGTACTTGTGTTTAAAAATACATTTTCAAATCTCTTTATAAAAATTAAGAACTTACCACCCATGGCCTTTTTTTCTCCAGCATTGCAATTGAATCTAGATGGTGCTGACGTTCATGATATCGCTCCACATCTTGCTTATATCTTTCATTCTTTTGCTTCATTTTTTCTAGATTGCTATTTTTTTCCGTGCATGAATTCTGTCAGCACATATATTTTAAATTATTTACATGACTAAAATAACAAAGTTAACTCACAGGTTATTGTTGTTCTACCATTTACTTCATTCAATTATGTACATGAGAAGAACATAATTAGTATTAATGCAAATGGGAATTTTATCTCCAAAAATGGAACTTATTCTGCAATGTGCAGGTTAAAAACAGAAAGATCAATGGGATTGTAGTCACATAAATGATCACTACGGTAGATTGTAATCAATTATCTGCTCTCAATTTCCACCTGCTGAATGAGAGAGGCAATTTTTAACAATTCTCCCTCCATTTGGAGAAATCCTCCATTTCCTATTGGCATTGATGGAAAACTTCACTGGACCAATGAACATTCAACAAAGGGACACCACTTGATACAACCCAATATACCCCTTGAATATAATGCAGAAAAATTAATCATCATTAGAACTTTTGGTCTTCGCTTTGAATCAGCTCAGATTCATATAAATGCATTAATAGAAGCCAAATATTTATTGAATGAAAATGTTCAATCAATAATATAATAAATGCAGGTAGTCCTCAACTTACAACCACAACCGAGCCAAAATTTTCGTTACTCAGTAGGCAATTGTTAAATGAGTTTTGCTACAGTTGTTAAGTGAATCATAGGGTTGTTAAGCAAATCTGGCTTCCCCCATTGACTTTGCTTCCCTGCTGGAAAGATTACAAATGGTGATCACAGGACCCCGGGCCAGTGCAACCGTCATAAATACATGCCAGTTGCCAAGTGCCTGAATTTTGAACATGTGACCATAGGGATGCTGCAATGGTCGTAAGTGTGAAAATCCTTTTTTCAGTGCTGTTGTAACTTCGAATGATCACTAAAATAGTTGCAAATTGAGGACTACCTGTGTTTTCTACTTATTAATGGACATTCACTTTCCCTTTCCTATTTTCTCATTAGAAATTAACGTTAATTCCTAATTTTCTATCTTAATAATTTGTAACTGAATTAACAAGATATCCCTCAACGAAATTCTCACCAACTTTAATTACATTTAAATACTATATTGATCATTATGTTAACATAAGTGAGATTCTACTTGGCACCATTACTAATAAGAACTATGATTAATTTTTAATAACGGGGTATTTAATTTCATTTCAGCTTAATTTTTTTTAAAAAAGTTGGGTAAAATGACTGATTTTTTAAATCTATGAACTGAATCCTAAATAAATACAAACTAGTTTTTACAAGCCTTCCAGAATCTATTGAAGTGGATAGCTATTAAAAAAATACCTTATATAAATAAATACAATTTCTACATGGAAAGAAGGTAGTTAAAATATATCAAGCTGTTTAATAATTAGCAAAATAATAGCAAAATATTTCAATAAAATCGTTGTAACTAATATAAAATATAAAAATCTAATAATCATGATTTCCAACCATCCAACATACTTTTTTAAATAGCAACAGCACTAAGATTTATATACTGCTTCACACTTTTACAGTCCTCTCTAAGCGGTTTACAGAGTCAGCATATTGCCCCCAACAATCTACGTCCTCATTTTACCGACCTCGAAAGGATGGAAAGGATGAATCAACCTTGAGCTGGTAAAAATCAAACTGCCAAACTGCTGATAGCCAGCAGAATTAGTCTGCAGTACTGCATTCTAACAACTGCGCTGCCACCAAATATACCATATCTCTTTTGCAGAGATTATGTATCAAATTTCAAGTAATCATAGTCATCACTAGGAAACAAACTTCCCAGTAAATTAATGCAAAACATGTAACAGATCGATCCATATATATTGACAATTGAAACAAATGTCATAGATTTTGCTGTACCGCAAGACATTTTGAAAGCATTATTGTAAGATAAAGCAAAAATACTATAAACCAATAGTAGTACAGTGCTATTATATATCCCTGGACATTTACTCACTACTTATTCCCAGGGACTCAGATGTAAAGAAAAAAAAATTAAGTCTTTCTGAAGACTTACTTTTTTTTTCTTATCTGATAATAATGCAGATTTAGAAGTTTTTTTGTAAACTAATTATTTCTACTCATCAAATATATAGCTTTACATTTTAGAATTTTGTTTTTTATTCTTTATCCTATACAGTTCTTTTATGTCTTTCGGGTTTCATTTCTTTTGTATTTTTGTGATTTTTTTCTGTTATAAAATATAACAAATGGGGAAAAAGAAAAAAAAAAGAAAAGTTTTTCTGAGGAACAAGGATAGAATCAGCAATCATTAAAGAAAGCTCAATTGTTTGGGTTTTTTTTAATCTCAGGTAGTTAAAAAAAGGTAAAAGCTAGAAAGAAGATCCACAATAAGCAAAGAATAAAAGATAGCTATAAGAAACAAAGCCAATAAACCAAGATAAAAAGCAAATTGGGGGACGGGAGAAAAAAGTGAATTTTTCATAATTTCATTTAATTTCATTTTGAAAACGTTACTATTTTTATAATTTATTCTGCATTTGACAATTATGGAAATTAGCAAAAAGGCATATATAAAACACCAACAGCTTGCAATCTCCCTTCTTTGTTACCTTGAACAGACATTTACAGATTACAGATAGTTGACATTTGATCAGCTTCCCCACTTCACTCCAACACTTTCTTGCTATATTAGCCTTGCTTTTGTGCATGTGTAGGTCAATGTGTACTTGTGTTTAAAAATACATTTTCAAATCTCTTTATAAAAATTAAGAACTTACCACCCATGGCCTTTTTTTCTGCAGCATTGCAATTGAATCTATTGCAATTTGTATTTTGTGATTTTTTTTGTTATAAAATACAACAAATGGGGAAAAAGTTAAAAAAAATGAAAAGTTTTTCTGAGGAACAGTATCAGCAATCATTAAAGAAACTTCAATTGTTTGGGTTTTTTAAATCTCAGGTAGTTAAAAAAAAACATAAAAGCTAGAAAGAAGATCCCAAATAAGCAAAGAATAAAGGAAAGCTATATGAAACAAAGCCAATAAACCAAGATAACAGCACTCCTATTCTTCTTAGTAGTCATAAAATATTCTCAATAAAAAGAAGGCAATTTATCTTTTACATTCTTAGAACGCAACAAACCCAATGTTTATCTTTAAAATAATGAAGCTTACACAATACATATTAGACTCTTACTTCAAGTTCTCGCTCCCTCTGCCTGAAGTTTTTAAGATCACAGTGAAATTTGTACATCTCTGGTGGACCAATGGATTTCTCTGTAGCTTCAAGTAACTCAATTTTGGACAATTTTGCAAATTCTCCAACTTTATCCTGCAAAGCAGATGTGCAGTATTTTATGTGTATAAATGCATTCAATTATATTTTACATTAAAAGACATGAACTTTGAACTAATAAGTATCCAGCTATTTTTTATCTCTTCCTGACTAGCAGCCATCATACAGCAGTTTCGGGAGGCTCCAGACAGCAACCTTGGCATCTATATGTTAACACATTCACCCCAAACAAGGCTTTTGAACACTTCCCAGACAGCTTTGGAATGCTGGAATCAGAGACAAGCCAACAAAGGTCATGGCCAGAACACAGTTTCAACTGCTAAAAATTGGCCCTATGGTTTTCGCTGTGAGGTAACAGCAGCGTATTTCACATACAGGCAAGTCACTCAACTGACAAAGGTAAGTAAATAATTCCACACTTCTCACAGAGCACAAGATTGTACCCAAGACATATCTACTGCAGAATTTCATTGTGCAAAAAATCTTCCATTTACGGTAGTACCATTCAGAGAAAGTACTTCAGTTATGCTAATATAAATGAGAAGCCTAACGTTGATAATTTTTCCTAACATTTAGTCATAATCCACTTTCCTGTCATTTAAATCCATTATCATGTCATGCACACATTGGAATGAAAGAGGTGGTACTATAAAGATGATTGTTTTCATAACTTGCATCTAATAGCAATAGGCATCTAATTGCATCTAATAAGGTAGTAAGCATTTACCTTGCACAGGATTTCTCATATCATTACATCCTTTATTATTTCATTTATTGAAACTGTTAATATTTATATATTTTTTTAAATGAAAAGTATTCATACCTGTGGAAGAAACTGGCATAGATTGCCCACTTGAATATTTAAAGCAGAAACTTGTTCCTCCACCATTTTCAGAGTGCAGGGGATTTTATTAAGAAACCAAGTTGACTGATTGCTGGATACAGTCATTTCTCGTGTGATAACAACATTGTTCGGCATCTTATACCTAATGGTCAGAAAATAATTGTTACAACTTACGTTAGGCTATGGTAATATTTAGCACTATATATGTACTGTTAAAATAAACATGTATATCTCAATGTTACACTTTCTCAACAATTTTTCAATAACATTAATTTTCAAGTACAGGTAGTTCTTGACTAACTACCACAACTAAGCTCAAAATTTCTGTTGCCAAGTGAGACGTTTTAAAGCGAGTTTTGCCTAATTTTATGACCTTTCTTGCCACAGTTGTTAGTGAATCACTGCAGTTGTTATGTTAGTAACATGACTGTTAAGTGAATCTGGCTTCCCCACTGACTTTGCTAATCAAAAGGCTGCAATAGGTGATTATATGACCCCAGGACACTACAACTGTCATAAATATGAGTCAGTTGCCAAGTGTCTGAATTTTGATCACATGACCAGGGCGCTGCAATGGTCATAAGTGTGAAAATCTGTCAAAAGTCACTTTTTTCAGTGCCACTCTAACTTTGAATGGTCACTAAAAAACTGTTGTTAAGTTGAATACTACCTGTACACTTGTGAAAACGGGCATATAAACAAGTCTCATTACTCACACCTCAATTTCAACTGTTCCTTTATTGCAACCTCGCTTCACATAATGACCAACCTGAACAAAAGGAAAAGATACACAGAGATCATTAATTTATAAGTATTGCATATCATTGCATATTATGAAATACCTAAGCAGAATTGTTCAATACAAATTGGGACAGGATACCAGTGAAATGAAAAAAGAATGCAGAGAAGAGTAAGTATAAAGAGGTATCATTTTTGGTTACCTAAACTCAACATACAATCTAGCAGAATTTAGCTCTCTAACTCGTGACAGAAATCATAACTGCCAGTACAATACAGTATTTATAACAAAATATGCAATTTAGTAAGTAGCATAAAAGTAAAGAGAGCAGAATTTGATATTTAGTCACCTTTGAAATCATTACAGTTAAAACAATCCAGCAGATGCAATACAGTATTGGCAGAACAAAGGAGAGAGAAGAATTAAGGAGTAGCACCAATGAACGAATTATACTGAAGGATAACAAAACATTCCAGAGGTTAAAGTTGTTTAGAAAAAGAAGTAGACAAAATAAACCAGGCTCTCTCCTGGTTCTGTTAACCATGTAATGCCTTAGTAGGAACTAGAAAGCAGGCTGCCTTTGTTGTGGCAACTGCCCCCTAAAATAGGATCCCCCTTGAGGTTCAGATGACCCCCAGTTTAATGAGTTTAAAAAATGGTTTTGCCACTTGGTTTAGAGTAACTAGGGATCCTTTTTTCTGTTTTATTTCTGCTGGTGGCAAAGAGTTGGTTGCTTTACACCCCAATAATGCTATCTTTTGGGTTAAATATGATCAATTAATAAATATGAAAATCAATTCTGAAAGAGAGTACATTAAGGTTATTATATAAAGGACTATCATTTATTTGCTATGTATTATATGGAAATTATTTTATATAACCTAAAGATATATCCATAACAGAAGTCCAAACGATATCATATGATTCCAAACAGAACCAAACCAAATCCTCACCTTCTCAGCTCGTCCTATAAAGGAAGGTTTTCCTGCCAATCCAAGGCATATCGCACATACAATGCTTGATTTACCTGTCCCATTAGCTCCCACAATCATATTTAGATGAGGGCCTGGCAACACCACACAGTTATCATAGGTTCTGAAAACAAATTTTTAAAATAAATGTTTATAAGGAAGTTATTTTTAAGGATAAAAAGAAGAAGTTATGCCCTCGATGATTTATTTTTTTCCTACTTTTTCACTACTGTTTTGAGTTCTCATCAAAATAGAAAGGCAAGATATAAAGCAAAGAAAGAAGCTAACAAATAGATACTGTATTTAAAATAATCTGACTTTAAATTTTAGCTCTGAAACAGAGAAAAATAAAATCAAATGCCAGTTTATCAAAGGACATAGAAATTAACGTATCTTAACTGAAACAAGAATTCTATCTAAAGCTAACTTTTTAATGCCTCCCTTAGAGGTGGGAGTTATAGCTATGTCTTTTATGGAAAAAGACAAATGTATGGGGATGTAATACTTATATGGTGTGAAGAAAGTGAACAAGAACAAGAGCCTGAGTGGCGTACGAGACTAATGCCTCCTATTAAGGGCAGTACTTAACATCCAGCTGCCTGCAATTACTGCGAGTTCAATTCTCACCGGGCTCAAGGTTGACTCAGCCTTCTATCCTTTCTAAGGTGGGTAAAATGAAGACCCGGTTTGTGGGGGCAATAAGCTGACTTTGTATAAACTATACAAAAGTATGAAGGCTATTGCTTAGCGCATTGTAAGCCGCCCTGAGTCTCCAGAGAAGGGCGGCATATAAATTAAAATTAAAAAAAAACAAAAACAAGGAGTTTTTCATTTCAAATCATTTGTCAATTCAGTCTCATAGTATAACATTGGGCACATACTTGGGCAACTTTAATAAAAATTGTCAGTCAATCATTATGGCTAATTATTAGTTCCAGTACCAGGGGCAATATGCCTCTCAATACCAATTACTGAGAAACAAGAGCAGAAAATAGGTATTATTTGGCTTTGATTACAGTGAATATTTGGTTGGCTAGTGTAGGATGAACATGCTTAAGTGGATTTTTAATCTGATTTAGCAGGGATCTTTCATAAATACTTGCAAATTAAGACATAGTGACCAAGTAATAAACATCATTATAGAAATAGCACACCTTTATTTAATATAGTAACTGTACAGCTGCCCCAGGGTATCCAATATTATTTACTACCAAAGCAACGTTTACTGGATTTCAGCTCATTGAGTGCATGTTTATTTAGTGACCTCACCAAAGCTAATAACCATAATTTGCACAGCAGTATCAATCCCATGCTCACTTACATGAAAGCCCATTGTTTTGAATTTGGAATGGAGTCCCCAATCTTCTCCCCTCCTGATATAGTAGCTTAAAACAACTTTCACCTCGATCTAATTCAACTAGCCATACTGATTTCAAGTGGAAGAAATTATACTCAACAACTGTCAGATATACGTTGGTTTGGAAAATGCTGCTTTAAGAGTCAGAGCCTCTTTAGCTAGTTTATGGCTAGTCATCTCTTATGGCTAGTCTAGCCAAAAGAAGGAACTAAGGGGTGACATGATAGCAGTATTCCAGTATTTGAGGGGCTGCCATAAAGAAGAGGGGGCCAACTTATTTTCCAAAGCACCAGAAGGCAAGACAGGAAACAATGGACGGACAATGATCAAGCAGAGAAGCAACCTGGGATTAAGGAAAAAAAACTTCCTAATCGTGATAACAATTAACCAGTGGAAAAAGTTGCCTCCGGAAATTGTGGGTGCCTCATCACTGGAGGTTTTAAAGAAGACAGCCGCCTGTCCAAAATGGTATAGGATCTCCTGCTTGAGGAGGAGGTTCGACTACAAGACCTCCAAGGTCCCTTCCGGCTCTATTCTGTTTGATTGATTCCCTGTTCGTCCCTTCCTGAGGAAAGTTGAGAGTCCCCAGTTGTATAGATGGCCAGTGCGGGCACGACTGTACAGGCGGCAAGGGGAAATCAGAAACCGTGGGCTACCGACCCGCGACAGACTCTCTATTCGACTCCAAGCAATTACTCCCTTTCCATTTTAAAGGCAATGGAACGTCCCTAGGACGCTCTTGGGATCTGAGGTAAAGTGTATGAAGATGAACCTGATTTTTGTGATGGGGAAACTACTGCTGGCAACATAAGAAGGCATTAGGGCCCTCTTGGATTTAGGGTAAGCAAGCCTAAGAGTGCCCGAGCAAAACACCATCCAGGGTGAATGAAGAACCCATCCAGGGTGAACCAAGAACCCACCGAACCCACGAGGGTCACCACGAACCCTCCGGTCGCGGGGGAAAAAGTTTCCCGAGAAAATAGAAAACCCCGCCTCTCGGCCTTGAAAGAGGCCACACCCACTGCGCCTCTTTTTTTTTTCTCCCTCCCTCCCCCCCGTTATTGGCCAGCCGTAGAGCCGCTGCCCGTGTGCCTTTCGCACTCACAAGAAGTTTTCCATGGAGATTCTCACGATAGCGCCCTCGACGAACGTTGGACTCGAGCTTCGTCGATCGCCCGATCGCGACTGGCTTTCCCTCGAGGTTCGTTTATTAGAGCGAGTCCTGCCGTCGCTGCTCCCCGCCGCCTCAGTATCATCAGATTTACGCTTGGCAGAGGCCGCCATCTTTGCCGACTCCCGCAACAACTAATGCGAATTCTAAGATGGGCTAGGCGAGCGACAGTGCGCGCTCGATTCCCATTGGTTGCTCTGATGTCTCGTTAGGCTGCCGGCGAATGTCATTGGTTACCACAATCCCCCGTCTCGTGAGTGTTTCCGTTAGAAGAAAACAGGACACCATTTCCTCTTTTTTCTGTTGCATACCGGCCGGGGAGGAAGCTCAAGAGATCTCAATGTCTATTGGATGGTGAGGAAAACAAGGGCGGGAACGAGCGTTTTTACTGGGTGCGAAAAGCAGTGGGGCGTTTCTCGGTGAAACCTTGAGCTGTTCTGGAAGCCGTTTTGCAAATCAAGCGTTACTCCTTAACAATTTACAGTAGACATTTTAAGTACATTACGAATTAGGATTAGTAGATTTGGACGGCAGAAACTTGCTCTCCTGCTACCTTAGCGGTCGTCCCCAATTTATGCGAGGGAGAATTTTTGGCCCGCTTAGAAAAAGCCTCTCCCTGATGAACCAAAAGTAGTTGCTGGTGATTAGGAAATGGGGTAGGTAGGCGCGCTAGCTGGGAGCAGAAAAAAAATGAGTATCGTACAAAACTGACAAAGAATACATAGTTTCTAAACCAACCCATGTCAGTGCAGAATAGGATTGCAAATCACAATTATCAATGAGCATTAACAGAAGTAACTATGGCAGAGGATGGGGTTGAACACAAGCATCGCGACATTTATGTGATCCTTATCTAGCCAAGACTTCATTGCTGCTTTTTTTTTTGTCATCTTAGAGGTTAGGATAAACTAAGGGAATTTGGCTTTCCATGGGAAAGTCTTTTGTGTGCATCGTTTTTCCCCAGCTTCATGTCCTCCAGATTTGTAAACTATTCTGTCACTGGTTAGTTGGGATTATATTCTAAAATATTCAGACCAGAGGTGTCCAACTTTGGCAATATTTTAAGACTTGTGAATTTCAAATCCCAGAATCCCCCAGCCAGCATGACACAAGATCATGTGAGGAAAGATAAAGGTGAAATGATCTTTTGATAGGAAAAAAAGGGAGTAAAAATGATGGTAGAAAAAATGGCTTTTTGTTCCCTCCTTTTTTTTCCTAACAAAAGTTCAGTTCACTTCTTTTATTTTACTGCACATGTGCTTATCTCATTCTGGAGTGGAGGTTGCAATCAAGATTAAAACTAGCCTAGTTTTTCAGGCGCTGTTAAGCTAGTAAGCATAATACCAATGCCTTGATTGTAGTTAAGACTTTCAGTCCTGTAAGCATATTAAGACAAAGGAATGAAAAGTATTAGTATGTTCCTATCTTCATCGTGGAGTTTATTTTGCTTCTATCTGCCTATTTTTGTTTCAGTTAATGATGTTATGTCTATCTGGATTTAATGGGCTGCAAGGAAGATACTGGAAATCTTCAAAGGTTAATGATAAAAGTGAATTATTGTTTTTGGCACATAACCCTTACATACTTTTGTTTATAAATCACCGAATTCTACCCATCTGTGCTTTCCATTATTTCAATACCCACTTTTATTTGTGTGCAGCAAGAGGAAAGCACTACACAGAATGAAGAATCTAGCTCTTATAAATTTACTTAGTGGAATGTCAAGGCCATTTGACTCGACAACTCTAGATGGATTACATAATAAAAGGAATTAAAAACAAGACCATGAGTTTCCCAACCTCTGAAAGAAGGGAACACAACACCCCAAGGGAAAAACAATGGGATAAATAGCCATCTGACCTCAAAACCTGGGACCAGAGCCAAATTTTTAATGACTTTGAAAACACCCATCATGGTAAATTGCATAGATGTCTTTTCTAGTTTGCAGATGCTGTAACAGAAGGAACTTTCTAAGTTCTGATAGATCACATTGATTAATTGAAGGGACCAGGAGCCCATCCACTCTGCCAATTTACAGTGAGACAGAATGGGAATGCTTCTGATCTCTTCAGCTAAATATGTCATCTAGTTGGATCAAAGAAGTAAGCCTTTTCTGTTATGGTGCTTTAGGATAAATTTAGATTCTGAAATGACCAGAATGTGGCACTTAACACGAAATTAAATAATCAATTAAATTAATGATACAATATTCATAGAAGTGTAAAAAGGGCAAGATAGCAGATATCGCACAGTGATGCAAGCTCTGCCCTTTTATATGTATACTAATGTGGAAGGGATGAGATGTGCATTTTTCACCCTTATCACAGATGGTACTGATCCAATTCAGTTCAATCTTTATTACAGTCATGAACCAATCCACATATATAGGATCCATTATATTATGAATGTATATGTATATGTATCTATGTTTGTATGTATAAAGTATATATACACTTTTTCTTTCTCTGTGCTACACTATAGCAAATAGGCACTATTCACTCACAGGATTTTTGCAAGTTGGTAAATTATTAAACTAGATGGTGTTATTTTTTAAGTCTCCACTAGATGTCAGGAGAATATCACAGCCAAGAAAGAAATGTATCAACAATTAAACCATTTACTTCCTATTTTTGACCCAAAAAATGGTGGAATATAATGACAGCCTATAACAGTGATGGCTAACCTTTTTGCCATTGTATGCCGAGATGGGGGGTTCACGTATGCGTGTGCCCACACCCATAATTCTATGTGCTCTGCGCATGTGTGCCTGACCCCCCCCCCAGTCATCCCCCTGCTTCTGGCATGCAATGGCATGGTGGGCCCAGTGGGCGCGTTTTTCTCTCTCCCCAAGCTCCAGAGCCTTT
>JANHZT010007691.1:53087-65620 GCA_032468215.1 Stegonotus admiraltiensis | reverse complement strand
TGGGCACTCATGTGCGCAACCCCCCCGCACTCCCCCCCGCTTTTGGCATGCGATGGCAAAAAGGTTAGCCATCACTGGTCTAGAAGAACCCAGCCTGGCACCTCCCATCTCCACACTATGGAGAACGTTCAGCTATTCAGTACAAATATATCACTTGTATCATTTGAGATGTCTTCAAAGGAAGGATAAAATATAAATAATTAAAAACAAATAATTATGTATCCAACTTATTTTTATTAGTGAAAATAATTATTGATGCAATCCATATGTAAGTCCCCTTCACAACCAGGTAAAATTTCTACTTGTCAGAACTCATTAAGTTCTGCTGGAATTTTTTTTCTCAAAGGTGGTACCCCCATTTGGCATTCTATGTAAACACAAATCACAATACATAACTATTACATTTTTCAGACTTCAAATTATGTTATAGAGCTGGAGATAAATGCCATGCATTTTATATATACTACAGTTAATGCTTAAATATTATCACTAAAAGAACCATATGTCAATGGTTTTCTCAGGATCAAGTTAGAGATTTTTAATTAAGGTTTGCCTTTACTTCTGCTACCTGAAAAAGATAAACAGTAGGCCTATCAGAAAATAATTGCCATTATCATCTCAATAGAAAATAAGGCTGCTGCTTTTACCTATTTCATTCTCTTTAATGGCTCATCCCTTTTTTATTTATAGCTTATTTTACTTATTTCATTGGAACTCAGTCACGTCAGTTGTCACACTTTTGTGGTTCCTCATATTGTTCCCATTTGTTTCCAATGGACATTCTTATCCTTTGTTTCAGTAAGCATCACTCCTACTGTGAGGCACTTGTTTACTACTAGGCACATTCTGCTTATTAATTCCACATTCTGCTCATTCCCTTTCTCAGCCAAAATAGAGAAGGAAATGCACAAAGGTACCGTATTTTTTGCTCCATAAGACATTCCTAACCATAAGACATCTCTAGGTTTAGAGGAGGAAAACAAGGGGGAAAAATCTGCCTCTGCCACCTTTGCAGCAAACAGCCTGGTCAGCTTCAGCACGTTATTGCAGCCCCAGCACATGGCTCATCAGGGCTCCGCTCCGTTGCGCCCACCACCGTTGAGCTGAGCGATGGCTGGATCTGGGCTTCCCATAGCTAAGCCAATCTGAGGGCTGACTGATGGAAATGCTACCATTGCTGCATCCTCTGTGTCTGCTGCCTCCGCTGTGGAACGCTTGAGCCTTTGCTGCCGAGGAGTGGTGAATGGTGGCAGCAATCCCCTGCTATGGAACAGCTGATTGGTGGTATTCCAGGAGGCCGAGCCAACCACTGAGCAGCTATTCCAGGTGGTGGGGATCGCTGCCGCCGTTCACCACTGCTCCAGTGAAGGCTCCAGCATTCCCCAAGAGGCAGCAGACACAGCGGAGGCAGCAATGGTGGTGTACCTGGGGGGAGGGGGTTGGTCAACTGGATCAGCCTCCCGGAATACCGGCGATCAGCTGTTCCAGGCGTCGTGGATCGCTGCCGCCGTTCACCGCTGTTGCCTGTAGCTGCTGCTGTGCCAACCCCCTCCCCCCAGGTATGGCTCCATAAAATGCACAGACATTTCCACCCACTTTTTTTTGGGGGGGGGAGTGCATCTTATGCAGTGAAAAATACAGTATTTGCTTTGATGCTTTCAAAGTTAGCCATACACACAAACTATGTGTGTATGGCTAACTTTTGACTATTTATTTATTTATTTATTTATTTGTTTATATTTATATACCACCCTTCTCCCCGAGGGGACTCAGGGCGGTGAACAGGCACAAGTAAAACAGTAATACAAAAATTAGAAACAAATTAAAACAAATTAAATTCTTTTAAAAATTTAAATTTCTAAAATTCTTTTAGAAATTTAAAAATTTAAAAAAGTTTTAAAAAGTTAGGCCAGCCCGGCTTGCTGGAATAAAAACGTCTATCTTTCTTATGATGCACTATATGTGGCTGGGAGGAAGAGTGAAGAAAACTTAATCACCAGAATTAATGTACTGGATGGGTTTAGGACTGGGCAATGGTGCTTTTCTCCTGGCAACCTTGTTCTGCTTGTAAAAAGTGTTATTGCTGAAAACCAGAATTATTATAGTCAGGAAGCCCCCAAATTAAAAAAGTAGAAACATACATACTTTACACTTAGGATATATTGATCGATCTAAAACTACCATGGCTCTCCTCTTATAACTGATATTTCTATAACTCTGCAAACAATAGACTAATATACCACTTCATAGTGCTTTACAGCTGTCTCTAAGCAGTTTACAGAGTCAACATATTGACTCCAACAATCCTCATTTTACCAACCTCTGAAGGATGGAAGGCTGAGTCAACCTTAAGCCAGTGAGACTCGAGCTGCTGGCAGTCAGCAAAATTAGCCTGCAATACTACATTCTAACCACTGCACCACCTATATACCAATCTAATTATTAGCTTAGATTGATTTAGAGAAATAATTCTGAAAAAAATACTTTTCTCTCAAGTATACTTCATTTCCACTAGAAGAAACCATTTTGGTCTAGTGGTTAAGGCATCAGGCTAGACAGCAAGAGACCATGAGTACAAGTCCCACCTTAGCCATGAAAACAAGCTTGGGTGATTTTGGGCCAGTCACTCTTTCTCAGCCCAACACATTTCACAGAGATGTCATGGGGAAGATAGGAGGTGGAAGATGTGTTGGGTATGTTTCCTGCCTGAAGTTATTTGTGAAAGTAATAAAGGTGTAAATTCAGCTATTAAATGCTGTGTCAGAAACAAGCAATCCACATACAATCTATTTTTTAAAAAAGCTCAGTGCCCAATTATCCGCATTTTAGAGTTGTGCAGTACTTCATATAGAAAAGAAAAAGAATGCATCAGATTGTAGAGGAATGGGCACATTATACCTGAAAGAACTTCCTCAAAACAAATATATATATTCTTGGTATGTCAGCTGTGCAAATCCTAGGAAAGTCTATACCTTTAAAGAATTGCCAACAAGTTCAACATTAACATTCTCTGTGCATTCCAAAGCATATTTTCCATGGTGGGCTCCCTTAGGTTCTGCCCTAATGACTGGCTGGGTGGGCCTGGCGGGGGGGGTTTCCATGTGACTGAGTGGGCGTGGCCAACTCTAAGTCACTTGTGTGGGTGGTACCTGTATAGGACAGGCAGTTAGTGGCATCAGAAGATCAGATATAGACTTGCTAGTTCATGAAGGATGTTTTGAGAATATGCAAGATGAACAAGAGGAATAATCTTTGGTTGAGTTCAAGTGTCACCTGAGTGCTAGTGCTTAAAATTCATTAGAACATACAACAATAGTTCAACTAACTTGTAAGGAAAAAAAAGTGAGTGAAGTTGGAGAGCATCTGAAATGTTTTTGGGGCGATTTTGGCTGCTAAAATGGCCTGAAAATGGCCTAAAAAATGACCTGTTTGGAGGCGTTTTTTCAGGCCATTTTCAGGTCATTTTTCAGGCTGGTTTTGGCCAAAAAGTGGCCTGAAAACAGCCTGAAAAAAGCCCCAAAAGCAGTCCAAAACAGCCTGAAAAACTGGTGGGGGCAGGGCCAGCCAGTGGTCCAATTTGCCGGTTCTCAGAACAGTGAAGAATCGAAACAACCGGTTTGGGTGAACCAGTCTGAACCAGCAGCAGCCCACCTCTGATCCTAGCCTATCCTAGCCTAGCCTAGCCTAGCCTAGCCTAGCCTAGCCTAGCCTAGCCTAGCCTAGCCTAGCCTAGCCTAGCCTAGCCTATCTTTTGCCCATTGCCTGGAACTGCAGAAATTCTTAACAAGTGTAGTTGATGTGCAGAAAGAAATCAATCTTTAGAACAGATGGTCTCTGTAATTCTAGAATGTCACCTGTAGTGAAGTGGAATGAAAAGCCTTCCTGGTGCATCTTTCCTTCATAAAGGCAATTCAAAAGGATGGATTGGACACTTAGGATAGCAAGCAAGAAAATCATGCAGTGGGGCTATCACAAGACATAGGTTCTCAAAATTATTTATCTGTAAATATTTTCTGTGTTATCTGCATCTGTCCCCCGCAGTCTCGAGAATGGGGCAAATAATCCTTCTATGCCGAGAAAGTAACTAGAGAATGTATAAAAGTCACAATCAAAGATAGAAACTGAACCCAGTGTTCTAGCATAGCAAGGTGATGGAATGACTCTTTTTCTGGCACTTCTTTTAAGGTGGAATAGCATGTAACCAAAAACCACCTCTCCTTACTCACTCACCCTTGAGCAGACTTGACATGCATATGCTCATAAGTCCCACTTTGCAAATGGATCTCTGGAATATGAGGAGGATAGCAGAATTGAGCTGGTTGGCCCTACGCCCTCCACTGCATTCCTGAGACTCCACCTACTGGGCTTTAACATCAGGAGACAGCTGTTGCACCAGTGGCTCACCTTCATGCTTTATTATGAAAAACATTATGAAAACTTGTAAAGGGTGATAAAGCTTTTGAAATACTGTTTTGAGGACATGGCGGTGTCAGCTCCCAAGAATACTAAGTGCCCTGCTAGTTTCTCCTTAGGTCAAAGGCATTGCCACACTTTTATTGAGAGACTGAAATGTGAAAGCCAAGCATACGGTGATTTTTCCC
The DNA here is from genome assembly GCA_032468215.1 of Stegonotus admiraltiensis. Classification (NCBI taxonomy): domain Eukaryota; kingdom Metazoa; phylum Chordata; class Lepidosauria; order Squamata; family Colubridae; genus Stegonotus; species Stegonotus admiraltiensis. The sequence goes on along the minus strand of JANHZT010007691.1, from coordinate 61,019 downwards.
CCATTAACTTTAATAAAGCATCAATACTGTGCTGTAGCTTAGTAGTGCTGCTTTGCAATCCAACCAGCTGCTGTCATTCCAAAGGTGACCTTTCTAGTGAAGAAATGAATCACAATCAGGATGTTCACAGCAAATAAACAATTCTGAGCGGCCAACAAATTCCTGGGCTTCCACATATCTAGCATTATAGAATCCATCAGCTTGGCCTTTACTTTCTAAGCAGAAAAAACAAAACAAAAATCCACTGGGTCAATATTGGAAAGCTTGTGAAAATGCCATAAACCTATCCTAATAAAGAGAAGTATATAGAGTATAGTATATACTGTTTAATATCAGCAGATATAAAACAGAAGTTCCACACATTTGTTCAGGTGTTTGCCTAAATACATCATGTCTTAAAACCAGTGGTGGGATTCAAATAATTGAACAACCAGTTCTCTGCCCTAATGATTTTCTCCAACAACCAGTTCACCAAACTGCTCAGAAAGTTAACAACCGGTTCTCCCGAAGTGGTGCGAACTGGCTGAATCCCACCACTGCTTAAAACCATACAAAAAAAATCAGTCTCCTGATTGAGTTGTAAGTTAAGCCTATGACCAGGATAAACTTCCTCCAATTTTTACTGTTGTCCCAGATGAAACCTTTTGTGGAACAGCATGCTCTGGGGTGGTTGCTCAAGTTCTTATCCCATCACTATTGATTTACTGTAAAGAGCTCTACTTGGGACTGCTTCTGGAGAGCCAAGGTGGCACATTGGTTAGAATGCAGTACTGCAGGCTACTTCAGCTGACTGGAGCTGCAGTTTGGCAGTTCAAATCTCACCAGCTCAAGGGTGACTCAGCCTTCCATCCTTCCAAGGTAGGTAAAATGAGGACCCAGGTTGTTGGGGGCAATATCCTGACTCTGTAAACTGCTTAAAAGCTGTAAAAGCACTATGAAGCGGTATATAAATTTTGCTATTGCTATTTGAAAGTTGCAGGAGGTGCAAAATTCTGCTGCAGAATTGCAGCTGTTTACAGAGCCTACATTGGTTCTTAGTAGGCTTCCTTGTACAATTCAAAGGGTTGGGGATTTTGTGACTTTACCTTTGGAAATGTCTTCTCCCAGCACAGACTGCTCATCCTGCAGATTTAATCTGGAAGGACATGTTTCTGATCCACTTTCCTCTGGAGATTTGGTGGAAGAAGACTTCCTTGAATGGCTTGCTCCACTCTTTGGAAATAGCTTCCCTTCCAAGGAGAGCCATTCCCTTCCAATGTTAGCATTTTGTAAACAGGTATGACCCATATACTGTAACATTTGCCAAATATATGTAAACATCACCGGGACCACTTTAAAATCTCCTATTATTGCCTTCCTGATGGCTTTATTCATTCAAAGCTCACTCTCAGTCTTTACATCACAAGTTATAAGAATGTTTTATTTTATTTAAACCTTTTAAAATACATTTCTCTCAGGATATTAGTTATATTTTGTCTGTCATCGCTTGCATTATATGGGGCATTTCAGTTTCTTTAATCTGCAAAGGGACCTCTAGCACTGTACAGGAACTAATGCAATAGTGTACCAGACTAAGCAATATTATTGTACTGTACACTTTTTTGTTGTACCAGAATATTTACAGTCTCATCCCTTAGAGATGGGTTGAGCTGAATCAGATGCTTTCCAACTTCACTCACTTTTTTTTCCCTTACAAGTTATTTGAACTATTGTTATATGTTCTAATGAATTTTAAGCACTAGCACTCAGGTCACACTTGGGCTCAACTAAAGATTATTCCTCTTGTTCATCTTGCATATTATCAAAACATCCTCCATGAACTACCAAGTCTATATCCTATCTCCTGATGCCACTAACTTACCCATGAATTGAAACCAGTGGTGAAATCTACTAGGGGTTCTGTGGGTGTGGCTTGGTGGGTGTAGTGTGGCTTGGTGGGTGTGGCTTGGTGGGTGTGGCGGGGAAGAATACTGCAAAATCTCCATTCCCTCCCCACTCCTGGGAGAAGAATACTGCAAAGTCCCCATTCCTTTCCCACTCCTGGGGGAACGATATTGCAAAATCTCTATTCCCACCCCACTCTGGGGCCAGCCAGAGGTGGTATTTGCCGGTTCTCTGAACTGCTCAAAATTTCTGCTACTGGTTCTCCAGAACCTGCTGGATTTCACCCCTGATTGAAACCTCTCATCTACCCCTCTACCTAACTTTGGCATATGGAACAGGGAAGCATTTAACCTTGGATATCCCTGGATGTTTAGCATCTCAACCTGAAACCTTCATTTTAGATTCAGGACAACACAATTACCAATCCCAGTGCACAATCTATCAACCTATTTATTATTAGCAATCTTTCCCACAGGCAAATAAATCACTGGAGAGTCAAAGTGCCTATCACAAATCAACTTTTCTATATGCCTAATGAATCATTTTCTATCCTTCCTTGCTCTAGAAAGCATACCAACATCACAAAAGAATTCTACCAAGATATTTTTCATTTTTAAAAAACAAATACTAATCTATTTCCCTTATACTTAAAATGTCTCCTTCCTTCCTCAAAACAGCAAAGTGACTGTCAATCCAAGAGTGGGACGGCTCTTGACAGACTCTTCTAAAACCTTTCTTTCTGGCTCACCCTCTCCAGGTCACCTACCATGATCTCCAGGAAACTAGTTTCTTTTCTGAGAGCCAGAAGTTCATTGTATCCACATTCCCTCTCCAGATTTCTGCCCCTTCCCATCAGCAGATGTGATTATATTCCATGCAATATAGAGGATAGCTCCCGTGCCTATGTATTTCCTGTAATTCAATCACAGGAAAACTTTATTTAGAGTAAAATTGACAAGGCTATAAGAGAGTCATTGCTCAAGGGCAGAACCAGAAGCTCAATTGCTTTGGTCTGTTAATAACAGACTGTTTAGCTTCTTGCACTAGTCAACATCCTTTCTTCTAACAAACTTTCCAAATTAGGTTGTAGTTATGCCATCAGCAAAGTGATTTCCCACCCACCCATCATGGCACCGGTGATTATAAATGGCTGATTATGCTTCTACAGTGTTATTTGCAGGTCATTCACAATGGCCTTCTTTGTAACCATTACCTTCTGACTCCTGACCCTTTAAGAAACCTTATTGACTCCTCTGCAGCTAGTTTATTTGGGTGAAACAGTCTTTCACTCTCAGTTTTGAACTTTAGTATTGAACTAAAACTGCAGAGAAGAATCTGAGGGAAAACCAATAAACTGTAAAGCCCTCTCCTCAACTTTCCTATTACCAGTTCCTCTCAGTCCACCATCCCAAAGTCATCCTCACAACTTTGCAATGATGTTTGATGGCCATGTGAGCCAACCAATATAAGCCGGATTGTGTCAACTAAAGTTTTATGTACCGTGTTTCCCCAAAAATAAGACCCTGCCTTATATATATATATTTTGCATTCCTCTTTCCCAGACGTGAGGCAGACTCTCACTTTTCTACCCTTCTGGAAAGGTGTAAAAACATGGCTCAGTTGCCTTGTTTCAGGCACAGTGGAAAGGATACAGCCATGGGTCTGGCTACTCCCCTGAAAGTCCTCCCCCCCTCACCTTTTAATTCATTTTTAAAGCATTGTTTACCTCTTTGAAAGTTTATATACTGTTTTTATGTTTTTCCTATTTTATTGTATACCACCCAGAGTCCATCTGTGAGGGAGATGGGTGGCTTTAGATTTTGATAGATAATAAATAAATCTTGACACCAGTGAAGTTCAGTGTAATTTGCTGGCTTCAGTGTAAGATAATGATAACGTCTTAGCAATTATGTGCTTTATGAACTTTTGACTTTACCAGAGATGAAAGGATGGGAAGGACAAACTAATTTCTTCCAGGACCTGAAAACTTTAGATTTTTGCCCTGGGAGAGGTGGAAGAAACTGGGATGATATTTATGTCACTATTATTGAACCATCGCTGTTTTATTCATCATCAGACCAATTTTTTTCATCGCCTTGGCCACAATTAGGTATCGTTTAGTATATAATTTGGGTGGTTTACACATTTTAATAGTTCTCCAGTAATAGGGGAATGTTCCTCCACTACTGGAGAAATGTTGAAGATTTCATTAGCTTCTCTTCTGCTGGAAATGCTATTAGTCTTTGCATACTTTCAAGCTCATCTCCCCAAAGAAGTTAGTTGCTCAAATTGCCCATCCTTTAGGCAGATGCAGCCTACGCAACCACTGGAAAGGATTGGCACTGTACATAAATCATAATATTATCACAATATATCAAAGCAAATTTTATCTCATCTGAAAAAAGTATATGATTTAGTAAATGAATTGTACAGAAACAGCTAATTTATCTACAATTGGTTGCAAAAAAGCTGCCGAGGAAGGAAATTACCAAGGGAAATTATATACAAAACTTTTTGACAGGACATTAAGATTGGTACGTTAGAGAAAGTGGGAATATAGTTTGCAATGCTCGCTATTGCAAATTTTGGAGTCGACAGCTTTGCGAATATCCTACAAATACTTCAATCTTGAAAATTTCTTTAACAAATGGCTATGATATAGTCCTTTCCCTTGCTCTTCTTAGCAATATAAATTTGTATGCCACAATTATCATGAAGTACATCTCTTTTATAACTGAGTAACAAAACCTAGCACTAATATAAAACATAGGCTTATATTTTTTTGTGCAATAGCTATACCTTATTTTCTCAGTACAGATTCTTCTGGTGTATAATATCCTTTTATTCCATGTGGCTTCTATATGCATTCTTCTATTTTGGCTACACAAAATGGCTCAGAAGAGAGACATTAAAAGAGTGAGGAATGTGGATTACAAGCAACAGGTGACACTTCTTAGAATCCATAAACTGGCTAAAAATCATGATTTCTGTCAAGACCAGAAAACAAGCTCTCCTCCCCCCACCTCCCAACGAGCAACTTACATATCAAAACAAGATGAAAAGATATAAGGCTAGAATGAAGCATAAAAATCTAAGCCTTGTTGTGAGAATCAGCACAGACATTATGCATAAATATGGTGCTCAGATGTTGAGATCGTCTTTAGAAACTCCCAACTTTCTTTCATCTCCTTGGCTTGGATCAGTGTAAGCAGAGGTGGATTTCAGCAAGTTCTGACCAGTTCTGGAGAACCGGTAGTGGAAATTTTGAATAGTTCAGAGAACCGGTAAAAGCCACCTCTGACTGGCCCCACCCCCATCTATTCTCTGCCTCCTGAGTCCCAGCTGATCGGGAAGAAACGGGGATTTTGCAGTAACCTTTCCCTGGAGTGGGGAGGGAATGGGGATTTTGCAGTAACCTTCTCTTAGAGTGGGGAGGGAATAGAGATTTTACGGTATCCTTCCCCTGCCACGCCCACCAAGCCATGCCCAAATGTTGAATCCCACCACTGAGTGTAAGATACTTTTTCTTTCTCTCTGCTTTCCTTTTCTGTCTCTTACGTTTCCCTTTTTGGAGGTATATTATATTTGTGTGAATGAGAATATATGTAGAATATATTCTAAAGAAGTAGTTAAAAAGCAATCAAATGTATTTCTGGCTTGCTTAATGAGATCTTCACCATCTATGCTCTGATCCTGCATATAAGATCAATAACAGCACACATAACTAAATCAAAGGGCCAATGCATTGGATTAGGCACAGCACATACATCTAGCTCTTTCCATGGGAATGTCCCCAACCATACTATGCAGAATAATAACTGCCTTCAGATTAATGATATTTGGTAAGGAGAGAGCACATTGGTTTCCTAAACTTTGCTCCCAGTTTTTCAATGTTGGTAAATGCATGCTGAGTATTATAAACCATCCTGGAACTGTTTATAGCAGCAGTCACAGTGGAGACGTTTTGGAATTCCGGCCTTATCTCTGTAAAAGCAAATACAAGAAAGAAGATATAGATGGAAGGCGAGGATGACAATTACAGGTAGGCATTTATAAGACAGTTAAGAGAACTAGGGAAAAAAACCCATGCTATTCAAAGATAAAGCTGCTTGGTTGAGCAAACCAAACACACGATTCATGGTAACTAAGAAGGCTGTCCAGTCTTTTCTTAAAAACCTCCAATGATGAAGCACCTACAACTTCTGAAGACCAAGCTGTCCCACTAGTTAACTGTCCTCACTGTTAGGAAGTTTCTCCTTAATTCCAGGTTGCTTCTCTCCTTGAGTAGTTTCCATCCATTGTTTCCTGTCTTGCCTTCTGATGCTTTGGAAAATAAGTTGATCTCCTCTTCTTTGTGGCAGCCCCTCAAATACTGGAATACTGCTATCATGTTAGTTAGTATTAGTATTAGTATTTATTGGATTTATATACCGCCCTTCTCCCAAAGGACTCAGGGAGGTGAACAGCCAGCAGATAAAAACATGTAATACAAAATGTAAGAACAGTTAAAATAGAACTAAATTAATTTGGCCCATGTATTAAAACCCCAGATTAAAACCAATATAAAATATATAATCAATATAGTTGTCCTTCTTTTCTCTAGAATGGCCATGCACAATTCCTGAAATTGTTCTTCATATGTTTTTGTCTCCAGACCATTAATTATCTTGGTTACTCTTCTTTTCACTTTTTTCAAAGTCTCAATATCTTTTTTGTAATGTGGTGATCAAAACTGGATGCAGTATTCCAGGTGGGGTCTAACTAAAGATTTATAAAGCGGTACTAATACTTCATGTGATTTAGATTCTATGCTTCTGTTTATACAACCAAGGATTGTATTAGCCCTTTTGGTTGTTACCACACACTGCTGGCTCATGTTTAACTGATCACTCACTAGGACTCCAAGGTCCCTCTCACAGTTACTGTTTTGAGCCAGGTTTTGCCTAATCTGTACATGTACCTTTGGTTTTTCCTGCTTAGGCTAAAACCCCAATTTCCTCCACATTAAATTTCATGTTGTTGGATAGGGCCCGTTCAAGTCTGTTAAGATCTTTTTGGATCCTGAGCTTGTCTTCTGGGATATTGGCTATTTCTGCCAGCTTAGTGTCATCTGCAAATTTGATGAGTTCCCCTTCTATTCCCTCGTCTAAGTCATTTATGAAAATATAGAAGAGTATTGGGCCTGAGACAGAACCTTGTGGTGCCACCACTGTTTCCTTCCCTCCATGTATATGTAGTACCAATAAGGATTACTTGTTGAGTACAGTTTATTAGCCAGTTACAAATCCATCTGGTGGTGATGCTGTCTATCCCACTTTTTTTTTTAGTAGGTTGTAGTCTACTTTGTTGAATACCTTGGTGAAGTTTAAGTATACTATGTCCACAGCATTTTGCTGGTCTACTAATTTAGTCACTTTGTCAAAGAATGAAATAAGATTGGTTTGGCATGATCTATTTTTAACAAACACATGCTGATTTCTAGTTATAATTTTATTGGCTTCTAGATGTTTGCAGATCTGTTTTTTGATTATCTATTCTGGTGTCTTCCTAGTTATTGATGTTAGGCTGATTGGCCTGTAGTTTCCTGGGCCTGTTTTTTCCCCCCTCCTTTTTTGAAGATGGGAACCACATCAGCTCTTTTTCAATCCTATGGCAGTTCTCTGGTGCTCCAGGATTTTTATTGTTTTTAAGATACGGTACAATGGTTCTGAGATAATATTTGCCAGCTCCTTCAGAACTCTGGGACATAACCATCAGGTCCTGGTGGTTTATATTAATCAAGATCAGTAGGTCATTCTTTTTCCCTTTTATATTGACCTATAAGGATTCTAGGAGATTTTTATCCTTGGTTTTATGTATTTCTGTAGAGATGTAGTGATCTTTTATATATAATGCAACTCCACCTGCTCTTTTGTTAGTTCTGTTTCTTTTGAATAGTTTGCATCAGGGGTGAAATACTCCTGGTTTGGACCGGATCGCCTGATCCAGTAGCGATGGTGGTGGGTGGTTTGGAGAACTGGTAGCAAAAATCCCTGCCCCCCCCGCCGG
>JANHZT010007691.1:11539-22930 GCA_032468215.1 Stegonotus admiraltiensis | reverse complement strand
TGACTTTGTATAAATATACAGAAGTATGAAGGCTATTGCTTAACGCATTGTAAGCCGCCCTGAGTCTCCGGAGAAGAATATAAATCAAATTAAAAAAAAAATAATGAAGAGTTCTCTGGTAAGGGGAGTTCAGCTCATCCCTGGGGGTCAATCAGATAAATCTCCCCATAGAGAGTGGGAGAAGCAAACCACACCAACAAATCATATCGCTCTGATGATGTCCTTCATCAGTCCGTTCAGTCCTTCTGGGAAGTACAGATTCAGCTGCAAGAACTCTAGCTGTTCAATTTTCTTGCCATCACAGGTGGGTGTCACCAAAGGCCGTGAGCCTTCAACTCTCTCAAATGGTCATTGATGGCATCCTGAGGTTCATCAAGCATTCCTCAGGCTAGTACTCCTTGCTCCCAGCATGAAGAAGAAGATTCTAAGGAGCTAAGAATTAAAGAGAAATTTCCTGACAGTTAGAACAATTTATCAGTGGAACAACTTGCCTCCAGAAGTTGTGAATGCTCCAACATTGGAAGTTTTAAAGAAGAGATTGGATAACAATTTGTCTGAAATGGTATAGGGTTTTCAAGGTCCCTTCCAACTCTGTTATTCACTCATTCCACTTGCTTTGGTATTCTCTCCCATCGCCCTCTTTTCACAATTTCCCTAGTTCAGAAGGTAAGGACTGAAATTCGGCTACCCCTGGCCTAGATCCCAACTGCCCTTTTGCAGCTCTTAGAACAAAGGAATACTGTAAGCAAAGAAGGGGCAAGAGAAAGAGAATGCTTGTGGAAATTACAGTGTTAGTTTCATGGGAAAGGATAGGCTTATCTGAGCTGGGATGTAACCAAAATACTGGGATTATATCTCTTTTCTTTCCCTTTTGTCTTCCTCTCTCTCTCTCCCCAAGGTATTTACTACTAAACCTCCAGCTGTTCACCCATAGCATCCTTCCAAAATCAATACTTATGGGGGCAGTTTAGCTCAATTAATCTAGGATTCTACTAAAGTTTCCAAATTGACTCCACATAGGAAGATGGAGCATAAATTCCTCAGAAGCTGAAAATATTTGAACAATATGCTCTGACTCTATCCCTATTACCTTTGCATTTATCACACACACTTACACTTTAGAATATTTTTTCCAAGAGATTTACATGACACCTACTGTAATCCTGCAGAAGACATTTGTCTGCATTAACTTGAATGCATTTATTTATTATGGCCGCCACTCTCTAAAAACCACGCTTGGTGGCAAAAAGATAAAAACTAAATCACAATCCATAGCATAACAAGTAACAAATAACAAGTAACAAATGTAGGACCCTAATGCAAGAAATTGAACTAACAAGATACACCTGGATTCACATCTGAGCTCTATTAGCACCACAGTCTAAGTAAATAGCCAGATCTCCATGACTTTTTGGAAAGCTAGCAGGATTAGGTTCATCCGTATCTAAGGGTTGAGACTATACATGACAAAGAGGTGCATTTCCAAGGACCCATCAGGCAATGCTGCTTCACTGATGGGACCTGGAACATGTCCAATGTGATGGGATGGGCATAAATTATTAAGGAGAGGCAGTCCAACAAGTAACATGGTCCTATGTTATATAAGGATTTAAACCATCAGTGAGAATTGCACTCAGAATCATATTGGAAACCAGAGAACAAGTGAGGTTTCTGGATGCATGAGGTTTTCACTAGTGTCCAACTGTATATATGGTGAGAGTTCCTTTTGGATCTTATAACACGGCATGATAAAGAAGTTGGAGAGTAGTTAGGAGATGGAGCCTACATATATAGATTCCATCCTAATAATTCATGTTTCTTTATCCTTCTTATAATATCTGAACAGTTCCACACAATTCCAAATATCTAGTTAATTGTTTATTCAAGTGTGGATTTAGATTGCAACCTAAATCACTCACAAACAATTGTTGCATGCATAGTTATAAACTCCTGTATGTTGAGCTAGACTACTGGACAAGACAATATTATTGATTTTTGAAAGACCTGGAGATTTTCAGTGCAGATTATGCTTGGGAGACATGCAGACTCTCCCAAACATAACTCTTCCTAGGGATGATGGGGATTCTGTCTACAAAGCTTTGGTTTCACCCTTAAATCTATAGCATTTTCCGCAGCAATACAAAATAAAAGAAACATTCCTTTAAATTATCATATTCATGATCAGAAATTCAGAAGGATAAAAAAAGCAACAGAGTTAGAATTCTCTAGCAAAATCAAGGCTGGAAACATCCAGATGACCATTAGATATCAGCAAATAGTTAAAGAGTTTTCAGACTGCCTAGTAGAGGAATCTAGATCTGGTAGCCCTATAAATAATGCCAACAATGTTTGCAAAGTCACAACAGCTTACCATGAGGCATGGTGGCGCAGTGGTTAGAATGCAGTACTGCAGGCTACTTCTGCTGACTGCTGGCTGCCTATTCAGCAATTTGATCTTGACTGGCTCAAGGTTGACTCAGCCTTCCATCCTTCCGAGGTCAGTAAAACGAGGACCCAGATTGTTGGGGGCAATATGCTGACTCTGTAAACCACTTTGAGAGGGGTGTAAAGCACTGTGAAGCAGTATTTATTTATTGATTGATTGATTGATTGTTTTGATTTGATTTGATTTGATTTGATTTTTATACCGCCCTTCTCCAATATGACTCAGGGCGGTGAACAGCCAGAATAAAACAAAGCATACAAAAATTAAAAATCAATTAAAAGACAATTAAACAATTTTGGCCCGCAATTTAAAAACACCCCAATTAAAATCAAATTACAAATAAAACTGAGAGATGGATTAGTATAGCAGTATTTAAGTCTAAGGGCTATTGCTATTCCCTCTACCTTTTTTTTTTTTAATAAAACGTGCTTGAGGTAATTTTTCAGATTCTGTGTGGGCTTTCCCTTGCAGTTTGAAAATGAGCAGTTAAAGCCCAGGAGCACATTTATCAGAGTAGAAAGACTCAGCGCTGGCCTTAAACAATTCCATGCCTGAAGTGAAAAGTCAAAATGACATCCCCTCCTCTGCTCATTTTCAAAAACAGAAATAACTGGCACAGCAATGATGAATGCAAGCAAAGAAGAAACACCCTCCCCCCAATCCTTACAACTGCTGCAAATGTTACCTGCAGGCACTATTTTATTTTACTTTTGACAAGGCAGATCTTGAGAGGGCTGCGGATCTCTCAAGGTAAAGGCCCAGGTAAAGGCCCATTTAAAAGAGCAATTCTCTTAAACCCCCCTTGGGGAACCGTGTAGCAGCATATAAAAACTTCCAAAAGACCCCAGGGTGTGGGTGCGCACATAAATGTTGATACTAATGGTCACAATTAAAAACCTCTCCGATATAAAATGGCGAAAGGAAGGAGTAGCTCCTTGATTGCTGGAAGATCTCTGACACGCTCCATCCATGGTATCATAGTTTCCTTTTCCCAATTATGTGGCAATTGCCAACCGACTCTGGGACTTCCAGAAGGAGCATTTCACAAGAGAATGATACCACTTTGTAAAACTGTTATTAAAGTGGATGAATCTTAAGAACAGAGCTTTTACAGTGTGTGGCAAAAGAGATAAGGGTATTTCAATTACTCTAATGGGTCTCAGGTTTTCAGCGTTGCTACCTGCTGTTGCAATTTGTGAACTAATGGACTATAATTCAGGGAAGAAGCTAGGGGATAGTCATTCAACTACAGTAGTTAAACTCCACAAACTCTACAGGTTCCATTCCTTTCTCTTTCTTTGCAAGTATAGGATGCATACAGGCCCAGCTGCTCTTTTCCCTCCCATGTTTATGGAGAAGGGAACTCTGGGAAGAGATTATTAGCTCAGTGTTCTTGGTGCTCAATTGTTGGCCAGAAAGAGCAAGAACTTATTAGTTGATGGCTATCTGACAGCTATACTCCTGAAAACAGATAGGTTTTCTTAAACTCACATCCTCTTAGTATCCGAGAGGCTCTGTAAATACAGGAAGTCTTCAACTTACAATCCACAACTGAGCACAACATTTCTGTTGCTAAGCAAGACGTTTGCTAAGTGAGTTTAAAAAGCCATTTTGTGACTTTTCTTGTCATAGTTGTGAATTACGGCAGTTGTTAAGTGAGTAACACAACTGTTAGCTGAATTTGAACTTCCTTTGTTTGTGAGAAGGTCACAAAGGGTGGTCGTATGACCCTGGGACACTGCAAGCGTCATAAATATGAATCAGTTGCCAAGCGTCTGAAATTTGATCAGCTGACCGCAGGGTTCTGCAATGTTCATGTGAAAAACGGTCATCAGTCACTTTTTCCAGTGCCATTGTAACTTTGAATGGTCATTAAACAAATGATTGTAAGTCAAGGATTACCGGTAAATGCTTTCTTTACTGAAGATCCCCAGATGAGATTCCTGGCAACTTCAGGTAGGCTGTTTCCCATGGCAGAAATACTGGAAACTCATTGACAGTGTAGATAAGGCTGAATGCAATGGGGTGAATTTGTGTGGTCCCATTTTCCCCCCTTGTTCTATGTTGTGGTGCCCAGTGTGGCTATTTCTATGGAATTTTACAGCATTAAATGCAATAAACATGAAATATGTATACATACTTTCAGATTTCATGTATAGTATATCGCACTGATTTACAACAAAGCCAAAAAAGAAAGGTTTTTTTTAATGAAGTGTTTCCCCCCAGCTATGTTTTGCTTGTACAATGTTTATTTGAATGGCCCAAATGTTCATTTTATTGTATTTTACTTGAAATAAAACAAAAAGGGACAGAATAACAATTCATGCAGGTCAGAATTTTTCAGACAGGTTATATATAAAGAAGATCGTTAACATTAGTTATTTTAGGTCATATTGCAAAGCATATCGTATTCTGATAGTATTCTGATTTTTATACAGTGTGTTGTAATGATGGCATATAGGTTCCTGGATAGGAGACCAAGTGAGGAGGAAAAACTGAAACTTCCTTATTCTGAACAACACAACCCCGTACAATTGCACAGTTCCCAAAAAGATTGAAATGCTCAGTGAGTTAATTCCAGAAACTACCCCAAGGTTTATTTATCTCTAAATAACACCTTCATAATTTAAGAGCACAATCATTATTTATTCAAAAGTCGGTTTTATTTTTGCTTTTTATCTCAGATGACTTGTAAGCTCTAGCAGGATTTACAGTGTGATGGATTTTTGGTTTTTATCTTCCCCCCAAGCATATGCACTAGATGGCACTCAACCTCACTTGGCAGAATGACAAGTACCAAAATCTAACTTCAGAGTACGAATTACTATGGAGATGACAGCCCCGGGGAGTCACTAAGGTCCCACTCAACCAAGTCCTGTTCTCACATGATAAGCGCCCCTTTCAACAGGATTTTCCAGTCAAGCTCTTGGCTTTTAACATAATCCATGTCTACAAGGCAGCCACCTCTCAAATGTAGAACCATGTAGAATATATGGTTTTTCATGTTGTAAAGATACTAATGGCCTCGGGGGACCCTTTCATATGAGTCAGAAATGATATGGAAACAAACACACAGGCAAAGGAGAAGAAGAGTTGGCCATGATAATTCTGGGTTAACTAATGTCAAATGAAGGAGGAGATGTCACATGATATCTCGATAATAAACCCATCAGCAAACTAGAAAACTTCCCTTTATGGCCAAGGAAGGTTTACTCCACCTAAAACAAAAAAGTGATTGATGGGTGCACTAACAATATGTTAAGACTCAGTAGCTTGTGCAACATTGACTATCTAAATGGTTAGTCAATATGAAATTAGCAATAAAGAAAGTCCTCACTTAATTGGTAACTGGGACTGGAATTTCAAGCAATGCAATAGTAAAGTCTAACTACACATAACCATGCTGCTTAATGACAGCAGTTCTGGTACTCCTGGTTATGGTTGTTAAGCTAATTACCATAGTCATTAAGCAAGGACATCACGTGATCATTATTTACAATTTCCTGTCAGCTTCCCTTTGCTTGTTGGAAGTTAGCACTCAAGGTCGCAAAAGGCAAACCTTGTGACTGTAGGGATACTGAAGCAGTCATAAATATGAAGACTGGTCGTAAGTATCCTTGTTCAGCACCTTCGTAACTTTGAACAGCCGATGAGTGGTTGTTAAGTGAGGAACACTTTAAATTTCAATCCACTCTTTTACGCTACTCTTGTGTAAAATGAGAGTTGATACTGAGAGCCAACAGTGATGTGAGAGTCAATTTAAAATATCTTGAGGTTTCCTATTACAAAAAGCTGACTTTTGCTTTCATCTAAAATTGGAGCAATTATTAGATTTCTGACATAAGAGAAAATGATTCACCCTGTTCTGTACTATAACAAAAACCACCATTATATTATAAATAAAATATATGTGTAAATACATGATAAGACACTCAAATATTCAAAAGCCCCCAAACCCTGAACACAAATGTTTTGTACTGAAATCTGACCTCCTGTTACCTTCTCCTTTTTATTCCCAGATGTCACATTTATCTGGGCTGGGACCTCTTTTCATTCCTGCCATAAACTAATTAAGTGACTTCTAAAGATGTATTATGTAGCAGTCTCAGAATCATTCCCTCACAGTTACCTTGCAGCTGCAGCAAGTCCTGGTTACAGTCCAATTTGAAGGATGCTACCATCTCAACTGCGGGCCTGTGAAAAGCCCGACCCCTGCAAACACAGGTCACAGTTCAAAAGCTCATCAAGGAGCCGACAGCTGCTTTCATAGGATGCTGTGGTTTGAAATCAGGGCTATTGGCGAAGAGTTCACCATCTGGCTGAAGGAAATATCGTACATGCATAGGCTGATCCTCTTCTGGAAGATACTGGCATAAACTCAGTTGTGAGAAAGCAGCATTTCTAATACCATTTGCGAGAATTCAGCAACTGCTTCCAACAAATTCTATGCAGGGATATCTGGATGTAAAGATATTTAGATCCAGCACAAGAAGCTTTGTACACAGATTTTCTATCTGTATTTTACAGAGAGCGAAAGAGAGGGAGAACAGAAAAGAAAGGAAAAATAATACAAATAGGAAAAATATAAGAAGACCTCTTGGATTAAACCAACTATTTAAAATATTAAGCATATGCATTTAAGGGAAGCCAATTATATTCCCCAGGGGAAAAGGAGTGGATTAAAAAAATCACCTATCCAAGTAAGTGGATTGGAAAAAAAAATCAGTCTGAGTGGAAAATCCAACAGTTGACTGAATGTAGAATTTCAACTGAATCTGGAGCATGAAAAATAGGATTTCTATCAAGGGGATGAGAAGAGTAATTAAATGATTATAAACATTCAAAGATTCCTTAAGGCAGTCACACCAGTCTGGTCTCACCAGATTGAATGATAATTTCCACAATCCTATGCCATAAACCTTATTATCCAGCATTGATGGGAATTGATGCAAAGCATCCTGAGAGCATCGTATTAACTTTCTCCTGTGTGTTAAGATTAAACCTGGATAACATAGTCACCTTTCCACTCAGGGCAATCCATATGCCAATGAACCAACCCACATCCTTTTCTTAATAATGCAATGCACATTGTCATTTCTTTCTGTGGCACGCCAAGTACTATCTCACATGATTATTGTTTCCAAAGCAGTAATGCTTATAGCTGTGGTCTTCAGGATATGATTGCTGCCAAGTCCTGTCAGCTGCAGTATGTGTGACCTACAACAAGGTCCAACATTTTAAGCCCCATCTCAGTTTTCCACATAAGTAAGAGTTTGAAGTATCATGGCTGGGGAGCCACACACAGGAAGCAATATTCCACAGCTGGCTCCAGCTGCTGGAATAGGCTTTCCTCCCAGTCCTTTTAAGAAACCAAGAACTTTCCTTTGGTTTAGATTCAGAATAACAAAATTACACAATAACAAAGTTGGAAGAGACCTTGGAGGTCTTCTAGTCCAATCCCCTGCTTAAGCAGGAAACCCTACACCACTTCAGACAAATGGTTATCCAACATCTTCTTAAAAACTTCCAGTGTTGGAGCATTCACAACTTCTGGAGGCAAGTTGTTCCACTGATTAATTGTTCTAACTGTCAGGAAATGTCTCCTTAGTTCTAGGTTGCTTCTCTCCTTGGTTAGTTTCCACCCATTGTTTCTTGTCTTGCCTTCTGGTGCTTTGGAAAATGGGTTGACCCTATCATCTTTGTAGGAGTTTAGCTATCATGTTGCCCCTAGTCTTTCTTTTCATTAGCCTAGACGTACCCAATTTCTATGTTCTTCATATCCTTTCCATCCCAGTTTTATTCATGGACAAATTAGTATTTATAATGCAAATTCCCATCTCAAGAAATGCAATCATTAATCCCCCACAGAGTTTCAGATGAAAACAGTGCACAGAACCGTCTTTCAACTGTTCACAGTGCCTTTAAGCTGGAGGAATTTGTTCCTTTAGTAAATAGTGGCAGCCTTTTTTTAAAAAAAAAAGGCAAAATGTAAATACCTGGTTACAAAATAGATATTATGGTTTTGACGGACAGGCTCACGGAATTCTAGTAAGCAAACCAGTCCATGGCTGGTTCAACAAAGGAACAGGAACAAAGCATTCCTTTTGAAACAGCCCTTTGCTCTAATATGCTTTATTGAGACAATTTCTCTACCCGCTGCCACCACCAGAGTACTGTGTTGTTCTCATGCACTTTAACACAACCTGAATAAGATTCAAAGTCACATTACGTGCACAGAAAGGGTTGGGGAAGACTTCACCTGCTACTGAACTCTGTCTGCTCAATAGACTTGTTCAGCGGTTCCTCAATTTTTAAATCAATGAGACCATTGTGAATTGCTCCCCTCCCCCCCCCTCTCCCTCACTCCCTTGTGAACCTGGGAACTCACAGCCATGAAACCAAGAAAGCTGCTGCAGGCCTTCACATTCCCCTCTAATATTCAATCCACATGGGTGTTGCAGCGTCTAAATCACAAGTCAGGGATTTAAAGAAGTGTGTTTGTAAGCAATCTGCCTTATTTCAAGAGGGACCAGAAACTTTGTTCCCCTTGAGTCAACATGTGTTGCATTTCTTATCCTGATCCGTAAGCAAATAGAGAGGCTTTAATTGACTAACAGGCAGATTTGCTGGAATGACAGTACATTTTACAACTGTTGTTGCTGCTGAAAAGAGTTTAATCATATTTACTTAGTCTTTGCCCCAGTGTTACTTATAATCTTCCATTGGAAAAGCAACATGGAGATCTTTTTTTTTCTTTTCTTAAAATTTTTTTTCTTTCATCTTTCCTGACTGTACTAGCTATCGCTCATAAACTGCTTAAAACTGTAGGGGTCACTGTTGTCTTCTTCTGTTAATTAAAAGGAAAAGCAAACTAGAGGCTGATGTTAAAGACTCTGCTGTCTTCTAATTGCACATTCCTAACACTGGATTCTGCTAATATATTTTAGCATAAATATGCACAGACCACATTAGTCTAGTTTAATTGTGTTGAGCCTCATTACAAACGGGTCTTTTGCGCTGACTATCAGAAAGTTTGGAAAGATACACACACAATAAGCAAAATGTTTTGGCTGGCTAGAGTATGTTTGGACAGAGTGGGGGTGCATCAGGTCCCCTCAATTAAACATTGTCATCTTGTAGGACACAGGAAATGGATCTGTTCTGTTTCTGCTCCCACACAAACCTCTGGAACACCATTCTATACCCTGAAATACATAAGTTCCTTACTTTCTTGGGGTTCCAGGAGGTCCTTAAAAGCTGGCTCTGTGGAAATGTAATTTGAAAAATATTAGATTGTGCAGAAATGGATAGATTAACATTTGCTATTAATGATAAAGAAGAAACTGAGTATTTTGTGATATGGGAGGTATTCTATCAATGGCTAGATAACAGAAATAGAAGTTAGAAAGGAGGAGATATAAATGGAGGAAATGGGATAGAGAGTTGTTAAAGATGAGGTTAAATGTTAAGTATTAATGTTATTATATTATTATATTGTTATATTATTAATATGATGGTGATGACTTATCACAACAAAGATGTATAAATGTGACTATTTAAACATAATTGTGTCCAGAACACACACTGTTTGATGAAAAGTGAATGTTATATAAATAAAACAAATAAAACTTGGGGAGGGGAGGGAAGCTGGTTCTGTTCACAATTAGTATGTTTGTGAGGCTCCTATCGTGTTTTATTGTTAGAGTTCTTTTTAGGATTGGCTGTCACATTTTATGTTATGTTTTTAAGTGTTATAACTATGTCATTGGATTTGCTGCCAAGAGTCTATTGGAGGGAGCACCCATAATAAATTTAAATCATCATCATCAATATTCTAGCAAATATACCAAATATACCAAAGAATATGGGGTTCATCTCCTCCACAATTAACATTTTTGTTTAAGAAGCATCTCTAGCTTTTATCATGAAAGTTATAATTCAGAAATTTCCTTTCCTTTGTACTGTTAAAAATACCTAAGTACTTCAAACATAATGGCCTCTAGACTTTGAAGACGGGAGAAAAACACATTTTGTAATTCCAATCCTCAAAATGTATTGCAGAAGAGACTTGAAAAAATATTGATAAATTAGGTTTCCTCCCGACAACCTGAGTTTCCCCTCCCTAAAACTCTGACAAAGAAGTTTGAAATTAATCTAATGTCATTTTGTAAACCTCAAAATGTAATCAACACTCAGAAAAAACCAAGTTCTCCTGGTATTCACTTTCTTTTCTTTCATCCGATCAATAGAAAAGGGCAAAAATAGTCATCCAACCTTGGGATGTAGCCTTGGGAGCGATCATCAATGGTTGAGTAACAGAAATCTTACCCCATAACTAAGGGGCATGCAACAAAATGCTAATTATTCCATCCATGTTTCCAATACATATATTTGTGAGCATGCTGATTTGCAGAAACCAAAGATAAAACTTTGACTGTTATACAAAGGAAGATTGAGTACTGTATAAAGAATGTAACAACAGAACTGAAATTGCAAGTCACTTCCTAATCACTAAACTGCTATTCCTCATTGAATTTAAGAGCCTCTCTGAGTTGTGGAAGGCAATTTTGTAAGCAGATATTCTACCCAATAGCTGCTACTGTGTTTCCCTGAAAATAAGACCGTCTTATATTTTTTTGAACCCCTAAATAAGTGCTTGGCTTTATTTTTGGGGAGGCCTTATTATTTTGGGGTGCATGGAGCAAGTCGGGGCTCCTGCCATCTTACCTGATTTCCAGTTTTGTCTCCCTAACCCTAACCTGAGGAAATGGTGGGGACCAGATGCACATGTGTTTAAATATTTTTGGGGAGGGCTTATTTTCAGGGGGGCTTATTTAAGCGCATGCACTCAAAAGCCTGATTGGGCTTATTATCAGGGGATGTCTTATTTTCAGGGAAACAGGGTACTATAGTTGGATGTTAGTATAGTGGCTACCATTGGGGAA
>JANHZT010007688.1:40984-52175 GCA_032468215.1 Stegonotus admiraltiensis | reverse complement strand
AATAAAATAAAATAAAATAAAATAAAATAAAATAAAATAAAATAAAATAAAATAAAATAAAATAAATAAAATAAAATCACTTGGAATGAGACAGGAATTAAAAAAGCAGATAATACATTGAAAAGGTAATGAATAAGATTACCGATTTGCTAAAGTTAAAAACAACTATTTACTAAATCCTACCCCACAATCTCCAATTGCTCATAAAAAGTTATTTCCTCACAGTTAATGGCTGTTACATTTTATTTATTTATTTATTTATTTATTTATTTATTTATTTTATTGGTTCGATTTATATGCCGGCGTTCTCCGGAGACTCAGGGCGGCTTACAATGCGTTAAGCAAAATTTGAACTTAGATAACACACCATGATCAAGAAAATATCAAATATTCTCTTGAATGTAAAAAATGTAGTATAATGGTCTCCCAAAGTAGATGTTTACCAAGCAATTTATGTTACAAATTATTTTTCAGAAAATAGTCACTACAAAAGTATTCATATATTAAAAATATTTAATAGCTAGAACTCATTTACTACTTTAACATATATGCTGTGCAATGTAATATATATCAAGTGAATTTACTGAATTAAATGGAAGTTAATTCCAAATGAATAAGCATGTTTACAGTGTTTGCAAGATTATTGCTTTATTATAGGGATTAGTAATTAGTAAAGTTAGATCCCAGAATGTGTGACCATGGCTACCAATCCAGGCACACAGATAAATTCATGGCAGATAAAACAATCACTAGCTATATTTTATGTCTAGTTTATATCATTTTCAGTTTTAGAAACAAATTTCATTTTTAGTTAAGATTCATATACCTAAACACCACAACTAAATTTATGGTTTGAAAGAAAATTTCGCTACTCTAAAAAACATGCTTACTTTTAATTAAGGGATGAAAAATAAGTAAAAGGAATGGATTAATTCCTATTAATAGGAATCCCATTAATAATTAATAGGCATGGATTAATTCCACTGAAATGTCATAAAAATTGAACAAAAAAAATCTAAACCTTTTAGCCTTTCTGACAGCTTACCTCTCTTTTGAAAGAATGTCGAGAGAAGTTTGTTCATGTTTTTCTTCTCCATCTTCAACTTCTAAAACATGCTCTTTATTTTCAGCCTGATTCACACTTTCATTCTGGGTAAGTTTTGGTAATGGGAGAGAAGAAAAAAGAGACAAAAATCCTGTCATATTGCAATCACCATATGTTCTAATTCATGCAGATATGCAGATATTTAAAAAATAATAATTCACAGGTTTCAAGCAATTCTAAATAATAATTAACTATCCTATTATCGGACATTTAGTTCTGGCAATGGAAGAATATTAGTCACAGCCTGTCAGAACTAAATAGTTATGCTAAGTAAATAACTTCTTGCTTCCCTGTAGGACGTTACTATAGCAATATTAAAATAAGGCTTTATTTTCAATAGAATATCAGCTAAACTCCACCTTCCTATGTAATCAACACCCATTTAAGCAAATCTGACAGCCACTTGGAAATGACCTACACTGCAGAGTCACAATGCCATTGTATTTATATACCAGAGCAGCAAATTAGCATTACCTGTGTTTGAGTACTGCTGTTTTTTAACTCAGAGAGTTGCTTTTCTCTCCCAGCTATTAATTGCTTCTTTAGTGATTCTAGTTCATCTAAAAGCATTTGTTCTCTCTCTGTTATGGCATTTTCATTAATAGTCTAAAAACAAAATGAGACCTCTCATATTAGAAACTCTGCAAATGCAACAAAATAAAAGTTTATAAATAAATACAAGCAAAATATAATAGAGTGACAGTCCTATGTAGGGTATTATTAACATAGGTCTCATTCTCACAGCAAATGCAGCATATGAAATATATTGCAATTATATTTATGATTTTAAGACAAATTGAACCTTGAAAATTGACCAAATACATGAAATATTAGAAGTCCCAGTTCACATTACCTCTGCTAACTGTATTTTAAGACTATCCAGCTCTGTTAGAAGAAGCTCTTGATTTTCTTTCTGCCTCTCCATCTGCTGCATGTGACTCTGTTTTAATATTTCTGTTGCCTGCTGATGTTCTTGATACTGACGAACAAGCTCTTGACGCATATCTTCCAGACGATCCTCATAAGACAATATCTGGGTTGAAGTAACAATGCTGGAAGTTGAAACTTCATTTACAATCTGTAATTTTTGTTTGTAAGTATTATAGAATATCAGCCATGAAAGAATTGTCATTTAATTTTATGATAAGCAATTCTAGAAGTGGACATGGTTATAAAAAGTAGTTTGCCCTGAAGACAAACTAATCCATTCCAATGGGCAAACGGAAGATCCTCAACCTGTTTTTTATTGTTATGCTCAGCAGAAACGTTTGCTGGGCAAATAGATAAAATATAAGAGGGAGGAAGAATTGTTCAGAAAAAGAATGGAATACAAGTTGTCCACGAGATATGATGGGTCACTTAATGAACATTCAAAATTAGAACCATGTCCCAAAATTACATATGACCTTGTTTCAAATTTACAATGACACCATCCCTAGTCATTCACCTTTAGGATTGACCAGGGAGATGCAGCATCACTCCCTGCCTCTCTCCCTTGCCCCCCCCCGCCCCGATAGGACTTTGCAGGTCTTACTCTGTTCCTCATACCTCCTGGAAACAGCTGCCATTTTCAGCACTTCAACAATTCCTTGTGAAATGGTGGCTGATTTTGGAGCTTGTTGACCTGATCAGCTGGCCGTCAAGAGACTGCTAACCTCTCCTGGTTCCTGCTAGGCTTTGGGAAGAGGCAGGCATGGGTATGTATGCCCATGGTCAATCATAAACTTCTTGATCTTTCTCCCCCCCCCAGACAGACACCATTAGGTGCTAGAACTAATGTTCCCACCTCTGTCCACCAATCTCTATCCCTTGACTCCAAGATGAAGAATTGAAGGTAGGAACGAAGGAAGCAAAGAAAATCTTTCAGCAGCTTTTTGCCTTGAACTGAAGAAAAAAGTGCAACTCAAAAAGTTTAAGGGTTAATAATCCAGCTTTTTGCTCTTTGTATGGCTGACTTTAGGACTCAGATAGGACTCTACAGGCAAGTCCTAACTGGGTCCTAAAGTCAGTCAGACAGACAGCGAAAAGTTTTCAAAAATCCATTTTCTGCCACATTTGCTGAACATGTTGCGCTATTGCCTAATTCTTATGAGCTGATTTTTTTCCCGCAAGTCCTCTAGGCAAAAAGCTGAAAAGTTTGTCTCTTCCAACATTTTTAGTTTTTTTATAGAGGAAATGAGATTTTCTGGGAGAGGGAGGGAGTCAAAGCAAGGGAAAGGTTTTGGGAAGCTTGTCCTGAAGTGGCTGCCTTTACATAGGGGCTAGTTTCCTAAAGCCTAGCAAGAGCCAGGAGAGATTTGCAGTCTCCCGATGACCAGCTGATCAGGTCAGAAATCCCCCAAAGTCTAGGGAACTGATTTTTTTTCTTTTTTTTTCCTCAGAAAGATAGAGGCATCTTGGTAGAACAAACAACAGTGCCCTGTGTTTTCTTTCTGCATTGTTTCTCCCTGGAAAGTGGAGTCAGCTGGGCTATGGGGGCATGTGCCAGACAGACGTCTCAGAGAAAAATAACTAATTCCACTTTTCTAGGATGCATTCTTCCCTTCTGGAAGCAGGCACAATTTTGAAGCCACAATTCATTACAGCCATTCTGTAAATGACATGTGGGTCACAGCCATGAAGTCTAGGGCTGCTGCCGGGGCTTCCAGAAGGTGGTATAAAGCCGGGGTCTCCAACCTTTGCAACTTTAAGATTTGTGGACTTCAATGCCCAGAATTCCTGAAGTCCACAAGTCTTAAAATTGCCAAGGTTGGAGACCCCTGATATAACGTAATGGGTAAACAGTGACAGAGGTTGGGAAGAGCATGTGAGACCCATGGGACAGGAAGTGGAGTATGGTTTAATTCAGGGGAGTAGGGCAGGTCTTCAGAGGCCTGAGGCAGGTAGACCTGTGTCTGCACAGAGTCTACTAGGATCTCCTCTAACCTGAAGCAGCCAATGGTCCACTTAACAACCCAAACATTCATTTAATAAGTGCAATGGGGACAGCAGGGATGGCTGGTTATTACTTGAGGCAGTTCATTTAACATTTGTCCTGACTTATCCTTCCCTAATTGGGCAGGCTCCATTACAGTCATAACTAGAGGACTACCTATAAAAAAGCATAGAAGGATAAACCTTCACTGTGGTATTTTGATTATAGGTAGGAAACAGAGTTCTAAGTTTTGTATTTCTTTCAGGGTTTTGTTTCTTAGGAATCATTCCATTATATGTTAATTTCAAGTCTGCTACTCAACTCTTCAGTCCAAATAAAATTCATATTTTATTCTGTCTAGGAAATTATTTTTAATAAACTGGAAGGGGAGAAGATATGTCCCAAACTAGTAATGATATCTGACATATAAATATAACTTTCCCCTAATACAATTTAGAAAGCAGACCACAGCATTTGCTTTATGCTGAAACCTTAAACATGGTAACTAAGGAGCAAGTCCTGCCCATCAGCATGACTTATTTCTAAAACACAAAATCCACAGGAATTGGTGAGTGTGTGTGGATTCTTATTATATTTTTAAAGTTTAGTTTTAGATGGAACTTGTCTATATACTTATTTAGAAACATGGAATTAATTCAATTTTAAGAATTTATAACTTAAGGTTTTTCTCTTAGGTCTCAAACTTTGTTTTATACAAAATTATAAAGGGCTGCTGCTAAAAATTTATCCATTCCCTCCCTTCCCCAAATACTGTTGTAATGCCTTTGTGATGGTGGGAATATTTTTGGGAAGGATGAGTGAAGAATATCAGGAGTGTGTGCTCTAGTATATTCTGGACAGAGTCACTCAAAGCACTTCCAGCTAAAGAAAGCAGGCACTTGTATTGGACAGCTGTGACACAGGAAAATGGCAGAATCAGATCATTTTAGTAACAATAGAATGGCATCAACTCATACTGAGAGGGAGAAGGTAATGGCAAACCACTCCTGTATTTTCACCAAGAAAATCACGTGGATAGAAAATACAAAGAGAATTTTGTATTTACCTAAGTGGTTGCTAAGAGTCAACAATGAAATAGATCAGTTTCTGCCAACAGGAGGAACTAAATTAGGAAATTGGGCTCCAATTTATTTAGTGTTATATAAGATTTCCTGAGTTGCTCTTTTAACTTCTTGACAAGATTCTGGTTTGTTAAAACATGCCAGAGACCCCAATTCTTCTGCATGTATCAGAATTTTTCTGCATGTAACAATGTGCAAACCACAGACACAGCATTCCAATTTGTTTAGCTGAGATGCTAAAAATGGCACAAAAAGTCCAGAAAGGAATTTTTAAGAACTGTTCTACATAAATCTGATATTGCAATGCAACAAACATGCTAACAAGCCTTTTGCTATTATGCACAGGTGGAAAATAAAAGAGAATCTCAAAAAATTAAACTGTATTCTTAAAATTTATTTACCATAGGCATCTTTTCAATAAATTCTTCTTCATGGGAGGAAGAGTACTGGTATGTTGAAAGCTTTGGATTAAAATGTTGCACTTCATATAGTGTAGCTTGTTTAGCATCAACTTCAAATTGTCCTTCGAGTGATGCCATTTTAGCATACAATTCTTCAGGCTTAGTGCATGTCTTCTCATTTATGTGACTGTTTAATTCTTCTACATATTCCTTTTTATGATAATTATTTTCCAGTGGAGTTTCTATTGGTTTCACCAGTGAAATTTCCTCTTCCTTTAGATTAGCAATTCTTGCTAGTTCAGTTTTCTGCGCAAATTCTATACTCATGGTTACAACCACCTTAATAAAAACATTGAAATACAAAGAAGAGCTACTTTAGTCATGCTTTCATATAAACTAATGAGTAATCTATTTCCACAAATTAAACATGAGCCAGCAGTGTGGTACAGCTAACAGGACAAATACTAACTTGAAGTGCATTAACACGAACACAGTCTAAATCAAAGGAAGTAAGTTTCACTTTTCTCTGTGCTTGATGACTCTGCCGTACTTATTTGGAGTATTCTGTTTACTTATGGGCACCATAATTTAAAAAGGATAGTGACAAATAGAAGTAAATTCAGAGGAAAGCTACTAGGAAAGTTAAAACTATGAGGATCAACAAAAGAATGTGGGTATCTTTCACCTACAGAAAAAATAAAGGGGAGAGAACAGTACCCTTCAAATGTGAATTGCTGTGGCAAGAGGAATCAATCAGAGTTAAAGGGCTAAAATCACCACAAAGGATGTTCAGGCTAGACACCAGAAAATGCTGCCATGTGATATTATGAATTTGCCCTAGATAAATGACTTCAGAGTTTGGATGGTTATCTATCAGAGATGCTCCAGTGCAGTCTACACTGAGCACAAGGATAAAATAGATCAGCGGTCCCCCAACCTTTACAGCTTAGTGGGGGGAGAGGAAAACCGTCCTGCTGCTCATGCAAGTCAAGCTGTGCAAGTGAACGTGTATTGACCTGCCACTCGCACAAGTTGAGCTGCGCGCATGCGTGTCAGCCCGCTGTTCGTGCAAGTCAAGCTACATGTACGCGTTCCCCAGACAGCTGCTTGCATGACCTGGTTCCGAACAGGCTACAGCCCAGTAACAGCCTGTGGCACGGGCATTGGGGACCCCTGAACTAGATGATCTCTAACATTCTTTCCAAATATATGAGTCTCTGCAAAGGAAATAGCTAAACATGGAGCTTCCAAAAGAGTGATCAGAATTAAAAGTAAGTGACAAAATGATATGAAACTGAAATGAAGTAATGTTGGAAGGAGTGTTTTAAGTATTTATATGGAAATGATAATATGTTGAATGGTGGAAATAAAATGAATGCTTTATATGTTAAGTATTGAACTAAAATTCTGTAAAAAAGTTGAACACATAATAAGGTTTTATAGTATTTATGCTTGCATACACCACACATATTAGAAGGAAAATGCTGTGAGCATTGTAGATTGATAGTGTTGTATTATAATGGTTCCTGTAGTCCTTCTTCCTAAAAGGATGAATGTGATTAGCTGGAAAGGACAACTGAGCTTAATGAGTAGTCTCTTATTACAGGTGATCATTCTCTCTACTCTACATTTTAATATGTACATGAGCATATTTGTGAAGGTTATCTGGGTGAGGTATGATTAATATGCTGGTATACAGTCAGCAAATGTAGGAATTCTACACTCCAGGCAGGACTGGAGATACAGTGAAAGTTTTCATCAGCACCTAGAGGTTATGGGGTCCTGAATAAGATCAAACAAAGCTGAAGTTGAATACTAAGAAAAAGGAATTATATCTCTAGATGGTATTGCACATCCTCTGAATTCTAGTATTGCTGAATTCTAGTATTGACTATTATTGCTGGATAGGAAGATAGAGGCTATGCTTAGGGGACTTTTGTCAAGATTTGGCTGGTATGCCAGTTGTGGCCCTACATGGAGTGGGAGGATAAGTCAACAATTCCTGTTTTCATTAGAACCAGAGTAGTTCACTGCAATGTGCACTATATAGGACTATCTTTGAAAATATTTATACACTGCAATTGATACAGAATGTAATTATCTGCATGACAGATGTTATAACACTTGGCATTTCTATAGATTTTAGGTATAATTCAAACTTCTGGTTTTTACTATTAAAACTCTATATGGCTTTGTTCTTAGCTACATCTAGAATAACCTTTTCCAGTCAGAACTCCTCATTTAGCATTCTCATCCCAGGATGTTTAGTGTCACTTACTTTGAGTATGTACATCCAGGGATAATGTTTGATGATAGCTCACACTTTATGGAATTCCTGCTGCAATTTGGGACCATCTATCTAGAAAGCTGTTCAAATGTAGTTTTTCAATGGGCTTTTGAATGTTAGTGTTGCCCACATTTGAGGGGAGCACCTGTGGTTACACTATTGTATTGCTTAGATCATCATCATCATCATCATCATCGGTTTTAAACTCTCCTATTGTATTCTAATACAACTGTACCTTTGCCACTTCCTGTAGCAGCTTTTCTTGGTACTGTTTTTCCAGCAATTCAGTCGCATCAGCTTCATTAGGTAACTGGGGGGGTAAAGTGGTCATTCTTAATAACATCAGTTCTGAACATGTTTATGTCAGAAATAATTATATTTTGAATACCAACCATATAGAAATATAATGGATAAAAATACAGTCTTGCCTTAAAAGAGGTAATAATGGAAACTCCATTAATACTGCATTATTACCAAGTGCTTTCCTCAAATAACAAAAGCTCAATGCTCTTACACTTATTGTAGCACAATGTTTTGTAGACAGAAATATAATCCATCTATAAAGGAGAGAAATATAATCCATCTAATAAAGGAGAGTAAAAAAGCAGCTTTTAAGGTATATTAAGGAAATATATATTTGGTATAAGAAAACAGACCTAATTGCCTTTCTAAAAGTAATGCTAAAAGCTTTTCACAAATGAAAATAGAGTCACTAGAGCCTCAAGGCTAAGGATGAAATGGCTTCAGCATCATACAAAAAAAAACAAAAAACCAACCCCTAATCAATTTCAATAAAATTGAAATTGACAGTTAATAAAGTTAACTGTCTTTTCTAACATTTATAATTACTTGTTATATTATTAGTGTTACACACACACAAACAAACACATGATATAATTAATTTTATATAATCAAAATAATGTTTCATTCCAACCGTTTCAAAGAATTCTAAAATATGTACAGGTTTTGTTTGCACTAGGATTTTGCTTAAGTACAATACCCATGTAAAATATACATATATAAATTCTACTTAATGTACATTGTGTAAATAGGGGAACATAGTACCTCTATTATCTTCTCAGCATTTTTTTGAATATCACCTTCAGCATGTCTTGCTTCCTGCTTATCTTCATTTACATGTGACTCCACAGAAACACTAATTTTTTAAAAAGGCAATAAAAGGATGGTTTTTCAGTGTAATTTCATTTGAAGTTTTTAAACAGGGAATTAGGGCCTGACAATTTCTAACCATAAAAGAGCCCTTAAATGGGACTTCACTAGGAATTTTATACTTTCCCAATTTTCAGCCTAATATAAGCAGCCTTATTCTTTTCTGCATGATCAACACTCAGATGGAACAAAGATTTTTTTGATCCTTTAGTTGTTGCTCACACTATTGTTGGGGCATTTAAACCTGCAGTAAGCATATGTGTAAGAAGGAAGTGTAGGATGCTGTTATTTAGTCCTGTTCCTTAAATGCAAGTCACTCCTCCTCCTTTGGAATCCAGATTATAGATTATCCTTGAAAAAGGGGACTGCTCACATATTCCTATAGTTCTCTTTTTAACTTTCTTCAAATCTTGAACAGTAACTTGAAATGGAACAGTAGGACATCAATTTCTTGCTGCTTTAATATGATGCAACACATTTTATTAAAAGGCATAAACTGCAGCTTCTGAAAGATTATACTTCACCAATAGAAGGCAATATCTGTAGTTCAGGGTTGAAGTGAAGGGTCCTTGGTGCTCTCTGAGCTTGGTCACTTTCTTGCAGACATTTCATTACCAAACTAGGTAACATTATCAGTACTACGAAAGAGTGGATTTTGCTCTCATTTTATATACTAGTGGCCTGCCTTGTTAGGGTTGGTGGGAGTGGTCTTGGTGATTCCTTCATTAGGCCGTTTTTTGCTGTTAGCTTGTTTGTCTGAGTTGGTAGCTCCATGACTGGGATATTGTTCGTTTCTCGACTATTGGTATAATGTTAACTTTGGTGTTAATCTCTGCTCTTCTGGGTGTTCATTAGTGGTATGATGGTGTTTTAGTAATTTCATATCCATTTTGACTTTTTGATTGTGTCTTGGAATGGTATATAGATGTTGGTTAGTTCCATGTGCCTGACAGCTGATTTGTCTGAGTGCCAGGCTTCCAGGAATTCTCTGGCCATCATGTCTTCTGACTGCTAGTTAGTGTTCATGGATGCATTAGTGTTCATAAACAACCTACAGCCTAATCAAGGCAACCACCAAAATCATTTGTGAAGGTCACATATGGCAATCATGGGACTGTGGGATCTGCAGCTGTCCTAAGTTTGAGGGGTAATCATAAACCTACTTTTTCAGTACCATTGTTAAGTTCAAATAGTCATTAAATGGGACAGTCCTTAATTGAAGTCTAACTTTATTTTAGATTGTCATCAGTTTTCTGTTTCTCAGGTTATAGAAACAGTGGGGAAATACAGAAGACTTTAAAACAAAAGTGTCAGAAAATCATAAGCTTTTTTCAATAATGAAAAAATCCTGCAGATAAATACCCTATTATTAGCTGTATTATTTACACCTAAATGAAAAAGGTATCATATAGTAGACCTCATTTAGGAAATACAAATCGTACAATATACCATTTTTACTTGATCATTTATTAATGAAATCAATAATAATCCGCATGACAATTTTCAAGATAAATATATCTAAGCAATCTTTTCTCTTTAGAATTCAGATACCTACTATATATTCTTTTCATTTTACTGATTCCAATGAAGAGATGAAGTATTTATTTATTTATTCGATTTATAGACCGCCGTTCTCCAATGGACTCAAGGCGGTGTATTTGACTTTTCTTTCTCTACTCTCCCATTTACAAACTGGACATATGTAAATACCTATGATTCTGCCTATCTACCATATATAGCAATTATGACAAGTTGCAGAAGTCTTTCTCAGCACTACCTAGAAATACTGAATATTATATCTGGGATCTTCTGAATGCAAACCCTATGCTCTTTAACTGCGTTGCAACATACACTTTACTTAGATCAGGGGTCTCCAACCTCCAGTCCATGGTCCACTACTAGGACACAACCTGTTCAAAACCAAGTTGCACAGGTGGTGGGCAAGCGTGTATGAGTGCACGCAAAGTTCCTGTCATGTGAGCGGTGGCTGGCTTGTGCTCATACACAAAGGTCCCTTCACACAAGTGGCAGTTGTCTCGCACAAGCATGTGCCCTCGTATGAGTGTCCATCTTGTGCTTATGCACAAAACTTCCTTCGTGCAAGTGTCTTGCGGTGGCAACCTGCACAACTGTGCGAAGCTCCATTTGCTCACAAATGGAGCTGCATGTGCTCGTGTATGCCCTACTTAATATTCACAAGGAACTATACCCTCCCCCCCACCCCCTGGGCCA
>JANHZT010007687.1:232310-251817 GCA_032468215.1 Stegonotus admiraltiensis | reverse complement strand
AGATCGGGGAAGGCCCTGCCTCCGTGCATGTGCGGCAGAGACCGGAAGACCAGCTGGCCGATGGGAGGTGCGCGCATCTGCGTTGGATCTGGGCTGGGGCGATGGCTGGCGTGCCGGCAGAAAGGGCTCTGCGTGCCACCTGTGGCACACGTGCCATAGGTTCACCATCAGGGATATATACCATCAAAAAATGTTAAAAAAAATGAACTTCTCATCCATACTTCCCTAATGAATTATTTTGAATTTTTGTAAAGTATATGGTGAAGTATAAGGCTAAAAATATTTTAAGTCATATATTCTTAAAATTGGCCTTTGCATGACATGCTCCATAAGTAGATGATAGAGCTTATAATTAAGAGCTATATTATTGTATCAGCTTGACAATATAGAACTACAACAGATACTATCTGCTACATCCAAGATTTGGAGGTAGAAAATGGTATTGATCACTAATAGCTTATACCATTTGGGTAAACATAATATAAATTTAAATACATAGAAGCATTTGGCAATGGTTCTCCTGGTACAGGTTTTGAGATTGTAGTTAAAATTGTAACAATTTTAGTTGCATTAATAAGAATATTGCCTTGTATTTGGTTCCTTAAATGCCAAATTGACTCATTGGTTTTTCTGAATCTATGTTTTACCTTAAAAGATAGTACAGATTCTGTTTAGAGATATGTAGCTTTTAATTTAAGCGTGAAAACTTGATAAAAAATTGCCTTGGAAATTATTGCTCTTTTTATCAGTTTAATCAGTTTTTCCTTCAGATAATTAAATGAGTGATAATTAAAATACGTGTTATTTATTTATTTATTAATACTACAAAGATGTGTTGTTTAGCAAATATTACAAGGGATTTTTTTCCAGATTACTGGTCTAAGGTTTAATGTTTGCTCACATTTTTAGATTTTTCATATGAGGAATTAAAAGTATTCATTTCTTCTATCCCATCTCTGTGGCTTGGCATGTTTGTCGCAGAAGCTGTGTTTAAAAATCTGTATTTCCAAAACAGCACTCTTCTTTCTAATGAACTGCTTTCACTTCAAAAAATGGTAAGTGCCATTTGCTCATTTAATGTGCCTGACCTGTCCTTTACTGTTGGCTTCATCTCTCTCTCTTGTTGTGAATCTGCCTGATTATCAGAAGTCCTGGTGTATGGATTGTAGAAGTCCCCAATCCCCATCTTCTCAAGGAAAACATGCTCTCTGTCGTATACAGTACATAAAGAAGCTACCAAAGTATGGAGAACTATAAACATGATCTTGGAGAAACAGTATGATAGCAGTTAGGTATTAGCATGATTTAAGCCCATACTTAAAGAGATGATTTGAGACAGGAGTCTCAAACTTGGCAACTTTAAGACTTGTGGATTTCAACTCCTTTGCTGGTTGGAGAATTATGGGAATTGAAGTTTACATGTCATTAAATTGCCAATTTTGGAGATTCCTGATTTAAGAGAATACTAGAAAGAAACTCAAAATTTGCTTTGCTTTAACTCCTGAGTGTACGAGGGAGGGAAGGAAAAATGGTGTCAAGCTTTCAAAATCCTGTTGCTATACCCTATATCAAGAAAACAAGAGTACCAGTATTACTTGTGCAGTCTGTATCTTGACCTGGGCTGCATTGAAAGGCTGATAACCAACTGAGCGTGAAAATATTATTTGCATTTTGCATACCTTTGTATTTTGCATATCTTCACATTCTTATGATTTGTAATACATTGAAATCCCTGCAGTGTCTCTTTTAAAATTCCACCCAAAAACCTTGTATCTGTATCAGATCATTCCCATCTTGTGGTCTACCTACAATAGAACATCACATTTTCTTTCAGAATTTTCCTTTTCAGAGGGCTGGTATTCTGATATGAACACCTGTATTATTTATCTGTGCTGTTCCAACACTGACTATTTGTATATTAATACATAAAACTAAAAAAGGAAATTATGCTTTCTTTTTAAATAAAGATTGATTTTGTTTGTTGAGGGAAGGAAAGCCAAGTCACCTTCTTCTACATTAACTGCTCAGCCATGAGTTTGCACAATGGAAATTACTATACTTTTTATATATTTTAACCATGCAAAAGGCAGCACAGTTAATGAGACCAGTCTCCCTCACGCACTAGTGAGGTGATTCCTGAAAGGAGATGATGGCCGACCCCCCTCCTTTGTGAAATAGGAAGCAAGGCTGGGGCAAAAATTAAAAAGACTTCCGAGAGGAAACTTAAGATCTCTAACTTTCCATGTCAGCGACTTAGCTGTTTTGTTGCACCTTCAGATTTCCTGATCTGAGACTTTGTGTTTCTTATTAATCTTTTTTTTATCTAAACCATTTTATTTGCTTGTACTCTTATCTGCTGTGGTCTTCATTTAACATTAAAGTAGGACCCTGGAAAGAGGCTAAATAATTATAGTTCCATGTGGAGGTTTAGGCACTTCAAATCAAACTGTGTGTTTCCAAAGGGACCATAAGCTAATACAACTTCAGTACACATGGTACAAAGTAAACACAACAGCTTTCTCCAAATATGAGAACATATTTTCTCTTTATGTGCAGTTGTTATATGCTCCCTATGTATAAAAAAGTAAAGTATGTACTACGGGTCATGAGACGTGTTGTCATTGCCTGGCACCTTTCTTGCAAATGCCCATACTTCTGACATCATATTTCACATTGTGGTCTGAACATTTGAAACCATAGTTCATAATTTTTAATGTGACAAAAAATAGTGACCTTCTTTACTATTTTTCTTAAAGCTAGAATATATGAGACAGAGTTTCCAACAGATATTATTGACGTAGTGGTGTTTAGCTCACCTGGGCTGCTAATAATCCTGGACTTTAGGCAGGCAGAGGAAAGTAACATTGCATTTCCCTGCTCCAGCTGAGCAAATAATCACTCTGTATATTTGAGTGAAAGGATTTTTTCCCCTAGTTTAGGCATCTTTCAGCAAGATAAACATCATGGTAGAAATGCCAGCGGAGAAGATATCAGTAGACGAGCGCTTTCTTTTCTTCAGCTTATATATATATCAGTTGCATCTACTGTGTCCTTCCTGTCAATAGAAGGCTTGGAAGGGGCTTTGGTTCAATTGAGACTACAGTAAGCAACATTTTCAATTACTACCTTTCTGCCAATTCCCCACCACGTTGTGTGTATTGTGGGGCAAATTGCATGGAGGGAAGCATTACAGAATTGCAGAAGGAAAGATGGAAATAAAATCATCCTTTTTCTTAGTCCTGATCAGATCAATCTCCACTAAATCAAAAAGCCCGTGAACAGAACATACTGAAGGTATTTTTTTTAAAAAAGTTTAAATATTAATTTTTCAGAAGCTAGGTGTTGCTAAATCACATGTTTTCT
Organism: Stegonotus admiraltiensis; assembly: GCA_032468215.1. Classification (NCBI taxonomy): domain Eukaryota; kingdom Metazoa; phylum Chordata; class Lepidosauria; order Squamata; family Colubridae; genus Stegonotus; species Stegonotus admiraltiensis. Next base: position 248,454 of record JANHZT010007687.1, on the reverse strand, counting down.
CCTTCTAGAAGAACGTATAGGGGGAAAAAATCAGTAAAAAGCCTAGATTCAGCCCTCTTTGAAGAACAGTGCAATAGACGGAAGGCTACATTACAGTATACTACAGTACAGTACAATATTGTCACAGTCATTAAAGGACAGGACTGTAAATTTCTCGTGCTACTTTTTTCCCTTGTATTTTTCTGCTATAGCAAGTTGAGCCATTTTGAATTCCCAATAAAAGCATAAGAAATGTGTTTCATGGGAGTTACTTTGGCATTAAGAATGATTAAAAACTGTTGTGTAAACTCAAGAGCATGTTTGTCTGAAATATATTATTTAAAAATGTTAGCTTTAGATGCAAGAAGAAGAGACTGGTAATGCTATTACAATCTTTCAAGATGCTCAGACCAAAATGTCACTCTTGCAACAGGTTTCTTGCTATCTGCCTACTTTACAAGCTGGAGTGTGCGAGAAAGGAAAGAAAAAGAAAATAGGGCAATGGCCATGCTCTGAGTCTCAGAGGGCATTACTGATGCTAAGTGGCGATAAGCAGAACCAAACCAAAGTCCTGCCTGATGTACCGTAAGTAACATCTACAACACCACTACGGTAGGATTCTGCTTTGAGGGACAGCTTCTGACCTAACCCATTTCTTGAACTCTAAGTGACCTGTGATGTCTGCAAATTATTGTGCCTTGCTGTTTCAGTGATGAGCATGTTTGTATGTGTACAAGGGTGTGTGTATCTTTCCATCTACACATATATTCTACGTACTGATCGTTCTAATTTTATTGAATTTTGGGGCTGGTTATGTGCTGCTGTGTTAAATTTTGCTGCTTCTGTTTTAATTGCGAGAGTTAGAATTGTGAATAGTTTATTATTGTAATACAGTACACAGTAGTTGTGCTTAAGGTAAACGTATCATGTGATGCCCTCTTTTCAATGTTTGCTTATTTGCAGTGTACAAACCAAGGATAACTCTGCTCATCTACCCAAAAATCTCAAAAGGAAAACCAAGCCTACCATATTGCATGGCAAAGAAAATTGCCATTCTTCAGCGAACCAAATGAATGTCCATAAGATTAATCTTAAAGGTATTGTGCATTTCTAATGCTAAAAATTAGAAAAGGATTCGCAGTAAAGCAGTGTCACATAATTACATAAGCCAGACATCACTTCCCTGCTTTACATGTTACACATCATCAGATGCATAAATATGAGTGAATGCCCCCCCCTTTTTTTTGCAGGATTCCCCCCTCTTTTACCTATGTCTGCCAAACACACCAAGTTTTAAATTGAGAGTATACTTTAAATAAATCCATTTGGGTCCTGACTGTCTTATTTCACTAATTCACCCCAACCTGTGCTTGGAAAGGATCAGCATTATCTTCTGATTTGAAAGTCTAATTCTCTTGCTCCCCTCCACTCCTAGACATTTTGTGAACAAAGACTGAAGTGCATGCTGTATTTTATATCTTTATTAAGCATGTGGAGTATTTTCTTCTTCTCGGCATTCAGCCCCAGGCTTTACTGTTCATTACTATCGGAAGATAAATGTTGAGGGTTTAAATTATCAGTTTAGTAATTTACTCAAGTTCTACTTAAAGCACAAATTCAGTAAAATGTACTACAGTACAATTGTGATAGGGTTTCTGTGATAAAATGGTGATGAATTTAAGCTTGACATTTGTTAGGAAAGGTAAGAGCGATGCAATTAAAATGGTCTTCCTCCTATACTATGTGCCTGAAATAAAAGGATTATTTAAAAAAAATAATAATAATTTTGCATGGATTTTTATATTTTGTTCTCAGTCTGTACCAATTTCTCAAGAAGTGTGTCAAAAACAATTACTTAAAATTTATATCTTTTTCTTGATTAATGACAGTGTACAGTAGAATAAATTGGCACATAATTATCATTTAATGTAGAAATTACATTAAAGAATTACATTAAAGAAGGTAGGATATTGTACTTTCTTATAACAATAACCAAATATTCTTTGCATAAATATAATGTTCTGAATACAAAGCAAGGCCTGGTAAAGTGACTTATGATGGATTCAGCTGCATGCAGCATAAACAGCTTGACTTTACCTTTTCTACATGTAGGTAAATAATGACCCAATCCAAGGGCGCAAACGGTTTTTTAAAAAGTTTTCATTATTTATGTTGGGCAACATGTTTTTCATATGCCTTGTTCTGATATAATCAGTTCACCAAAATATTGTAGATTAATAGTTTTTTATTACCAGGCCTGCTGCAATCACAACACTACCTAGAAGTTTGCAATTCATATTTCAGGATGGCAGATTTTGTTGTTTAATCTTTTTCTAGTTCTAAATGAGGTTGCATGTGTGGGGTTTTTTTTTAAGAAAAAAAAAGATCATTTCATTCGTTTTAATCTCTTCCATTTCCCCCATCCCCCTCTTTTCATTCTGGTACTGTACATGAGCCAGACAGCCTATTGAGAAACAGTAAACCATCTGTTACCAGATTTGAAGTTTCGTATTATACTTGAGTGTGTAGAGGCACTTGTGCTTGGACAGAAACATTCATTTGAATTAAGCTACAAACGCTGTATCAAAAAAAGCCATGCAATTAATGTGGGTTCATGAATATAATTAAGGGAGGGCAACTGCATTCTAAACTTTTACGGCTTCAAATCCAAGCATTTTTGTGCATGTATTCCATGATCATTTGGTGCTTTTATAATGTGACTGAAACATTTTACAACCAAAGGTGGGGGGAGAGAGATAATTCGTAGGTTAACCCTTTAGTAGTGCAATCCTTGCTGGATCCGTGACTGAAGAGAAGCTTGGTGGTTTTTAAAAGTGTTCTTTAAAGATATTTGCACTGGGAAGAGGAGATATTTATTATGAATAAATGTTCTGGCAAATAGCACTCCTTAATTCCTTTCACTTTGCTTATTGCCTTGATTTTCTGTTTTGCTTACACTGTATGAATTTTGCATTCTAGGGGAGACAGCTCTGCATATTGCTTGCAAAAGCAACAATGTGAAGAAATTGATTCGTCTTCTGACTGTACCAGGAATAGATATTAATGCTAAAGGTAAGTGGTTGTTTTTTTTGTTTTGTTTTTGTTTTGTTTTTTGCATTAAATAGCTACCCTAAAACTTCCAAATAGCTATGAAAGTGTTGGTAACGTTCTTCACAATGATTTTCTTACCCATAAAAATACATTAAAAGCAAGACTTGAGTAGTAGCTTGGAACGAAAGCTTGTTGAACCAGTCATTTGTTCCGTATAATTCTTGGGATTTTCAGTTAAGCACAGTAATTATTTAAAAATTACTCCTACCTAGCCATTTTATAATTATGAATTCAAAGTGGTAGCCTTATCCCCTGGATAAGAATATTGTTTAAATTCTAGCAAACCAGCCCCATTTTAACTTCTAAAAAAATCTTTATTTTAATAATACTATTAATATTAATCTGCTTTGTGGAAAACTTATTTTTAGATTATTACAAAATTGCAGTGAATAAATCTTTCTTTTCAAGTCATATTTCCTCTTTTAAAATAAAGTACCAAATTATGTGATTTTTACTGAAGTTTATTTGTGTAGAAATGTGTTTATTATTTTTTTAGAAATTTGAATTTCATTTTTATGAACATCCCAACAATATGGATTTTGCTATTTCCTCAAACTCCTCATAATTTATAATTCAGACTATGCTGGTTGGACACCTTTGCATGAAGCCTGTAACCATGGTAGCACAGTGTGCATCCGTGAAATTTTGCAGCATTGTCCAGAGGTAAACCTATTCAGTCAAGTGGATGGGGTGACTCCCTTGCATGATGCACTGTCAAACGGACATGTGGCGATTGCTGAGCTTCTACTTCAGCATGGTGGTGAGTGCATTTATGCTAAATAAGCTTAGAGAAATTTGAATCTCTAAAAATTGCAGAGTATTAAAATTGGAGGCAGTTTGGAATGTCATTTTGAAAGCTGGAGGTTTTCATAAATATTGATGTGTATCTTGCCATATTTATACTCATTCATCTTGTCAGTTAAATTATTTGTGGCTGTTTTTTCATATTTGCTGAATTGCAGATTTGCTTTAAAGATTATCTTAATAAACAACAGTATAGATTGCATTTCATACTATCCCAAAACTTGATTTTACATTATATTACAATGAACTGCTGTATGCCTAAGCTGATTGCTTCGTGCTACTTAATAACTAAGTGCTTTTATTTGGGTTGTTTCTTCTGAAAAAGATGCCTTGTTTTAATAGCAAAACACTAAAAAACTATTGTAGATGCCATTTATATGGCCTTTTGTGTCTTACTTACATTGTATAATGGTTTACATTTGCATGAGCATTTTATATCTGTAGGTGCATAGCATAGTCTGTAATGTTCATTGTGCCCTGTGTCATTCTGATTTCATGTTTTATCTTGTTTCCAGATTTATATAACTCAGTTGCATAGAGTAAAAACAAAGTGCTGTACCTGGTTTTCTACCTAAACTTACCCCAAATTACAAATTAATGCTGTTTTTTGTTTGCTCTGGAAGGCTCCTTTGTATTTGCAGTTGTCTCCTGCCCCCTAAAGGCTATTTGCTTGATCTCTGTCTGACATTCTTTCCCAATCAATATATCCCTGTTCTTCCCTCTCAGTGTATATTTTCCAGAACAGTAACATGATCTCCCAGGTGTTTTATTTATCTACTGCACCATGCAGATGACAGGCCCAGCCAATACCTGGTTTCTCTTCAATCGGTCTAAGTGATGCAAGACCCAATATTACAGCAAGTCCAAGTCCTCAATTGAATGTGGCATTCCACTGACAGATGTGCATTTTTCCTGTGTGTCAATGAAGAATGGCCACTGGATGATCCCCTTGTCCTAAGGGAGAAGATCTACTTGCTCTTTCATTCATCAAGGTCTTCTGGCAACTTTACAGGCTGTGTGCTCAGACTTATCTTTGCTGTCAGTTGCCAGCTTTGGCCTGTCAAGAGGTTTTGACAAGAGCTTGACAAGAACTCTGTGTTGCATATTCAGGGTAGAATTACATTTCTTATTCTTCAGAACCGTTCAAAACTTTCACTCTCCTCATCCGTGTGCCTTTTATTTTTTTTAAGTAACTAACTACAATGCAGTATCAATGTTTTAGAGTTAATTACATTTCTCTTTACTACTCCAGCTAATTTCATCTGCATAAACTTTCACCACAGTTATACTAATATTAACCTGTTTATTAGTGCCCCATATTCTGCACATCTTTTAATTCTCACAGCAACCCTATGAAACAGGTTACTTTGAAAGATTATAATTTGGCCAGGATTATCCAACAACATTTTTCTTACCTCCGTGTACTGTATTAGTTTTAGCATAACCATTTTTAGGCAGAAAAGGGCATTCCAGTTAAATGTGGATAACAGATTCTTTATTTGTCAATTCCAAAAAATATATATTTCTTATCCTGTGGTTTGCAATCCTGTAAAATCTAAATTGATGGGATGTTTTCCCTAACTAGAATAATGTCTATATGGCAGTGAATTACATAGTAATAATTTTTCCCTATTCTAACAAAACAAAATATGAACAGTGATCACTGCTAAGAAAAAAGAGGTCTCTACTTCAGTCACTCCCTTTTACTTTCTAGTAAGTCCTGGATGCATGCTTTTAAATGTTGATTAATATGGACTTTTATATGTACAAATTCTACATACTTGCTGAATTAAGCTAAATGCATTCTAGGTAAGCTACTCAGTGTAGACATGTAGAAGCAAAAAAATCATATGTTCCTTGACAGTGTTGAGATTTTATCATATCAAAAGCTTTTATATTAGCGTAGTTTGCATGACTTCCTACAAAATAAGAACATAATGGAAAGCCATTGCAGATGTTTACATCATTGTCCAAATTTCTGGCCTATATAGACATAAGTTGCCATGGTGCATAGAGAGAATCCCAGATGTAATAGAAGTGCAGAAACTCATCCCTTTCAAGGCATAGTTAGGCTGCAGCATGAACCAGGTTGTTTTCCAGAATAAAAGGAATAAATGTTGTCAGTTGTTTTTTTTTAAATCCAAAATAGTAGAGACAATGTGCTTTTCATAGATCATTACATACAGAAAGTTCAATGAAAAATAGACTAAACATATACTTAAAATCCAGAATGAATACTGTAATCAGATTTACTGATAGAAGAGACTATTTGTAGCTCAGGATTGAACTGTGAGGTCCTTAGTGCTCTCTGAGCTTGGTTGTTTTCTTGCAGACATTTTATTACCAAACTAGGTAACATCATCAGTACTACATGGGAGTGGGGTTTGCTCTCATTTTATATGCTAGTGTTTGCGCTGTCAGTGTTGGTAGGAGTTGGTAAAGATTAACAACATCTACACACCACTCAAGAGAGACAGTCAAAATCCAAAAAGGAAACAAAAAGACCAAAACACCTCATTAGGAAGAATAACACTAAAATTAACACTAGTGCAACACTCAAGAAGTAAACAGTACCCCCATCAAGGAACCACCAATATAGACAAGCTAACTGTAAACAGCAGTCTAATCAAGAACCACCACAATCACTCCCAGCAACCCCAATGGGTGAGGTCTTATTGTATAAAATGAGAGACAACCTCACTTCCTTCTATGTAATCAGATTTCTTCAGCTTAGTGGGATCATAACCTAGAATTTTAGCTAGCGTGATTATTGCTAATTAGGATTTCTGGAACTTTTATTTCAAACAGCAAGGAGATATGATGGATTATATTGTAATATACTATACTTACATGTCAGAAGCACCAAAGTGCTTAATGGTGATGTCAGCCGGTGACATTATCATTGCCCAGGGGACGCCCTGTTGTAATACAATGTAAGCTGATGAAAACCAAGTTACAATAATTTTGGATGTGTTTGCTTACTGCATCCCTATTGCATTCCATATGTCTATTCAGAAGGCATTTAATTGAACTAATATGAGTTGCTTGGTTAACAGGTGCATGGATGTAAAAATTAACAACACCTTGATAACAGAAATATTGTTGGGTCTCCTTACATATTTGAAATTACTTTCAATAATGGTCAACTCTAGAGGACTGTGAAGCCTATTCCAAAACCATTATTTTTCTTTCTTGTAATTATTACATGGTTGAATTGGAGGCATGTTTGTTTCAGCTCATTGACTACAATTCCATCAGGATGCTTACATTTTTGCAAACAACTGAAAATATGCTTAGAATTGTAGCTTGTTTTTATACATAAAATTATGTACAACAAATAACTTTTGCTCAGAATAGGAAAGTTTTTTCGAGGGGGAGAGGGGGGCTTGGATCCTTAGCTGGAGTCTGCATCAAGCCTGGCTGTTGACAAGTTTTATTTGCATTATTAGAAGGTTTAAGGAATAAATTGTGTGCCACTTAAAACAAAGGAGCCCCCAGTTTTGAAAAAAATGACTCAATTGTTATATGATTATGAGGTTCTAGGGAGTGCAATGAAGCATCCCCTCAAAAAAGAGAGACATAAATCATGCATTAACAGACTTTTTAATAGCCATGGTATAGTGTCTTAACAGGATAAAATCACATTATAAAACATCATCTAATCTTGATTTAAATTATGCTATTCATCTAGTTTTATAAAATCTGATTTTGTTGTGTTGCTTATCTTTAAGATTCCAGACTTTTCTTCGGCATTTTCTGTCTACATGTGTGTGTATAATTTCTGACCGATGTTTTGTCTTCTACAGGATCAATATTGCTACAACAAAAAGATTCTAAAGGAAAGTTACCACTTGATTACATAAAATGTCCAGCAACTAAGCAACGTCTTTTGAATATTGTGAAGCCAGAACAGACAGTTGAAGAATTTCATGCTCAAGTACAAAGTAACTTCTATAATCAACGCAAAGAATTATGGATAAACTTATTTTGCAAGATGTTGTTAAATCTTTGTTCTGTATATGACTTATTTAGACCTTTTCCTATTACCTTTAAAAAGCTTGGTTTCTCAGATCCAATCCTGGTAACAGATGACTGTTATAAGCTTGATATGAACTCTTCTAATCATTGGTTAATAGATCTATATTTTAAAGAGCTTGAAACTTTTCAGAAACTGCCAGAATATCTTCAGAAAACCATTGAGGATCTTAAAAATGACCCAGAAGAACAGAAACAAGCTTTTTTCACAATGTTACAGCAAATTATAATTACAATTCAGATGTCTGGTTCATGTTTAACTAACAAACTTCAAAGTTAGTGTGACTAACTTAAAATACATAAACTAATATTCAGTGGCAATTTTTGCTTGCATAAGTGAAACACATGAAAAGTTGTGTTTTTTTCCCAACACATGAAAGGTTGAAGACTGGCTTAGTTGTAAGCCATTTAGAGAACCCTAATATGCAAACTATTATGATCATCCACTTTAATATCCACTTTCTTTTGTGGAGTAGTTTGAAGAGATTTCTAGTTTTACCCTAACTATATAGTTCTCAATGATTCATCAGTTCAGGAAGCTTTACACTAGCTTTACAACATGCCAGGATTAAACAACTTAGTGTAATTTTTGCTTTTTGATAAGCACAGCTATGAACAAATCATTTTTTTACAAATTTCTTGAATGGATTGATAAAATGTTAGCATGAGGCCCAATGTGGTTCATTCACATAACAAACAAATGACATTGTTATATCTGTGTGAATTTTGTTACAATGCACAAGTGGGTTCAAACAATAGTTCTGCATTAATTCAATTAATCTTCAAGTTATTATATAATGATGGTTTGATAGGTATACTGATGGGTTTTCAGAATACAGGTCTGTAAGTTTGAACATTTCGTGATAATGTATATGTGAAGTTTCCAAAAGATATATATGTCTTTATATTGTTGTTTATACTGAAATAAACAAGTCATTTTTTATGTAAGAGTTTGCATATACATTTTTAGAAAAATAAATGTTCCAAACTCTTTTATACATATCTACTTCATTTTTAAACGTATTACTTTGAATATCTGCATTTCTGCAACTGTAATTGCTGCCAAGTGGTACTAAGCGGTAATTATTTTGTGTTCAAATGAGCAAAGTACATTGAATGAAGGGTCTTTCATTTGAAAAGGGTTGATATAGGAAAGTAAGATCACATCTCTGCTGCTAAGAGATATCAAAGAGCATGGGTATTTTTTTTCAATAAGTCTATCTCTCTTCTGTCTCTGAAAGGGATAAAGAAGACCTTTCAAAGTTATAAGTCCCACAGAAAGACTGTTCTCACATACTTTTTTATAGTAACTAAAACCCCATCCTGCTTCACCCTTAAAACGAAAGCACAATCTTGCTGGGCCTTAACACATTCTTCTTGTTCCTCCTAGCCTCTACACAGATCTCAAGGTACAAAGGAATCTCACCTTCCTGTCAAGATTACCTTATCAGACAAAGCAGCATGTCCATGAAAATCTTCCTCAAAATTTAATGGCATTCAGATTTTGCAATGAAGTTTATCTGTACTTTTTTTTTCTTTTAAACCATCTCCAGGCAGTTTTTATGGATGAATTTATACAAACTTTTAAAAAAAAATATTTCAAAGTAGGGCATAAAGCTGAAATGGAATTACAGTATTTGTGTGGATTGATAATGCTGGTATTGGGTGGTTCTCTTTGCTCTCTCAGGGACCTTCTATATCATTGATCGTTATATTTTTCTGGACCAATTGTGGGGACTAAGTGGGAGAGGTAGCACATCAGATGTCAAGGCCTCAGAAGTCTTAACACCCCGTCTTGATTAAGATCTACATCAGTAGTGGGTTTCAATTTCGGCTGCTACCGGTTCACTCATGCACAGATGTCTGGGTGGGTGGGCAGAGCCTCCCACCCCCACCGCTACCGCTTCGTCCAAGGAGAACCAGTAGCAACCCACCACTGATCTACATGGAAGCAGCAGTGTGAGTTTTAATGGCAGGTTTTGTTAATGCTCATGTAATGCCTCTTCTCTGATAATTTCACTGATGATCAATAGGTTTCTAAGTGCAATTCAAGGTACTGGTTTGTTATCTATAAAGCCCTATATAGCATAGGGCCTGATTATCTGAAGAATGACTTGTCTCTGGTTTTTATCTGTCCTGCATGGTCACATTTGGCATGCTCCAAGTCCAATGAAACAATGTCATCTATGGGAAATAAGATTCTCTGCTGGAGCCCCTGCTGTCTAGAATAGTTTTCAGTAATTTTGAAATGCCCTCTATCCTGCCTGCCGTTCAGTGAGCCTTAGAAACTTGGCTCTTCTCCAGCCTTTGGAGGTTGTCAGGCCCTTTTAGATTAGATGTATTACGGGGCAGAGGGTTTTTATTCTTTCTTTTTAGCAACTTATTTTCTGATACTGGCCTTTTTGGATTTCTAAACCATGGTGTCGTCGTGGAATCATGTGGGCCTCAACATTTATTTTATTAATAAGTAGATAAGTTCGTCTTGGCATTAGAGCCCTGGATGATCCATGAGCTTTGTTTCCATTGCACCTGCACAGAAATGGGGCAGTGATACTTTTCTGTATTAGGCAGAAATCTTCCATTGTGATGTGGGGCAAGGGAAGCCAGAAAATTGAGCTGTTTTGTTGTTATTTGCAAAATCTATCATTCCCCTCAATTTGGATTCCAGTATTAGGATAGGTCATAGAAAAGTAACCTTGGTAACCATTTGGCAGGTTCATATGAATATTCTTCAGCTTGCAGCTCAGAAAGATGAAGACAGAAGACAGATACAAGGACTTTGCTTGATCCTTGCCCTTTCTGGCTGATTAAATCAGTCAGGTGAGGTTGGGTGATGATCAATATCTTCCTGTGCAGAGTGTTATGTCCTACAGAAGACCTTTACTGAAAAGCTTTTCCTTCATCCAGAACATTATTCCAATTATAGGTCAGTTAAATATTCTGTTCTTGGATAAGGTGAGTTTTTCAGTTGCAGTTGCATCTGAATGAAACATTTTCTGCAATCATATTAATTGGGGTTTTGTCTGAGACCTATTTGATCATGCTGGGAGATTATACTTGGAAGCTTTTAGTAGCATCAGTCACTTTATCTGGGTCCTCTGGCAGAGTTAAGCATTGGAGGAATAGTTTTGTTTTGCTTTTGCTGTTTCCTGTTGGGATGATGCTGGGCATAATGGACTCATGTTGCTATAATCTATCTCTCAGCTCTCTAGTAACTATTTTTATTCATTCATTCATTCATTCATTCATCTATCCATCCATTCATTATTTCTAAAGCAACCCAAATCTTAGTACCCTTGAATGCCATTAATCTCAATAATGCCAGATGAGGGAGAATAAGTTAAAACTAAAGGTGAAAATGCTGTTGATAAAGGGATTGGATCAGGGGTGCTATTCAGTAGGTTCTGGAGAACTGGTAGCAGAAATTTTGAGTAGTTTGGACAACCGGCAACAACCACTTTTGGCTGGCCCCAGAGTGGGATGGGAATGGAGATTTTGCAATATCCTTTCCCCAGGAGTGGGGAGGGAATGGGAATTTCACAGTATCCTTCCCCTGGGGTGGGGTAGGAATGGAGATTTTGCAGTATTCTTCCCCTGCCACACTCACCAAGCCACACCACGCCCACCAAGCCATGCCCACAGTACAGGTAGTAAAAAAAAAAAAATTCCACCACTGGATTGGATTGAGATGAAACTTGATTTGGATGTGGTTAATTCTCGCAGAAAGAGCAGGGTTGCCCTTTGGAAGTAATCTTGAACCTTAAGTTGTCACTGGATTTGTAGATGGCAGCAAGAACAATGAACCCTATTTCTGTAATTACAGAATTATGCAATATACCAACTGTGACCTTCGTGAGCTGGTCAGACTTAGCAACAGTTATCTTGATCTATTTCAATGCTTTTTCTCTTTAAGAAAGTGCATTTAGCTCCCACTCTCCCAATATTCAGGAAGTTGGGGAACAAACAGACACAAACTCTGCCAAGCTTTCAATGAATTTTAATTGTTTCATTTTATACATTTTATGGTACAAAAATGTAAGCCTCTTGAGTGTTGGAATAAACAAAGTTGGGATATAAATTTATTAATTACATAAAAATGAAATATAGTTTTTCAGCTAATTGTGTTCTTACTCTACATTACCTAGAGCTTCTCCCACAATAAAAAAAACTAACAGTCTACAAGTCAAAATAAAAACAGTACAAAAATAGTGATTTTTTTAATGGAGATAAGTACCTTTGAGCCAGTGTTGATACTTGGTGCCTGCCTGCCAAGTTCATGCACTATTTTTCAGGAGTAATTTGCCACTGCCTTTTTCCTAGGACTGGGAAAGTGACTGGTCCAAGATCACCCAGCTCACTTCATGCCTAAGGCAGGACTAGAACTCATGGTCTCCTGGTTTGTAGCTTGGAGCCTTAAACATTACTCCAAAGTGGCCTTCACAGACTAGTTGCTAAAATACAAATGCACATTGTGTATTAATATTGTAATCAGTATTACAGAAGAATCATAGATGGTATAATTTACAATCACAAAGAATTTAAAAACAGCAAATAAATAGTAGAAAGTGAATTATCCCAGTTCAAAAAAGGCTTATGAAGGTTTATTAATATCGCTCAACTGAACTTCCCATTAGAGTTACAAACATGCTAGTTTCTCAATAGTTAAGAGTTAATCATATTCTAAACTGAGTTTGGTTGAAAGTAGGATTCCTTCTCCCATCCCCCACTCCCAGCTTTAATGGCTATTCATTATTCTGGCCATGTGCATTAATTAGCATTCCTTCCTTAATAGCAATTTACATGCTCTAACAATATCAGTAACTTGTCACCTTCTCTAACATTTCAACAAAGGATCTCTTCTTCTCATATCTCATCTCTTAACTATAAACAAGTTATAAAACCCTGTCATTCAATCCTAATCATTAAGGTTTATCGGAAATAACATAAATGGTAATCTTAGTCAAATAAATCAATCTCACATTCTTTTACTTTTCACATGGTACGTTATCATTTTCTCTAAAAAATAAAATTAAAAATCCCTTATTCCCATATCTTACGTATAAACAAATCTTTAAAGCTCTGTCATTCAGTCCTCGCTGAGAAAAGCCTATTAAGAGCTAATAGAAAACCATCATATATGTATTTAACCTTAATCAAATAGGCCAATTTTAAAAATCTTGATGTTTATCGCCTTTAAACTGTCTCAAAAATTGTTTTCATTTCTCCTTTTCTCAAAACTGATTTATAACACATCTCTTTTATAAGTTCAAGAGAAGAAAGTTGTCCAAGTAACTCTTATTATTTGTGTGTTCTATTAGTAAATCCAGTGTAAAATATTTTTTCTCTTATAACTTATTTTTAAATTCAAATCCAAAACAGTTTGATTCTCAGTTGCATCCTCTTTTATCTCCTCTTTTAAACCCATTTTATAGTAGCAGACAATCTTTTTTGAATTATCAAAAAAGAAAAAGAAAGCAAAGCAAAGCAAACCAAATCATGGTAATGTGACTGTAAGAACTTTAAAAAGTATTCTGAAATAAACAGCAAAAGGGAGATTATAATGTTGATTCTGAAAAGTTAAAAAATATATACATTATCAGAAAAAATACATGTTCTTAAAAATTAAAAATGTAATAAGATAGAGTATGTTTTTAAAACAAAGTTACAATTGTATATGTAATTATCTAATACAATGCTGGTAGATTATAGAAATTTGTTCCCAAATATTCTTGAATTTTGCCAAAATTAAAATACTTTATTCTATATTAGTGGATCTTTTCTTTTTTAATTGTAATTAATTTATGGTTGCTTCTAGTGTCCAGCCTTCAAAATCATCTCATGTTTTTTCTTATCCCAATACTTTTCAACAGGATTTTCTTATTCTTAGATAAATCATCAAACATTTTAACATGATTTTAAACAACCCATAGGAACGATTCTATAATTTCAAAATCTTATTTCCAATCCATCTGGCCCCTTAGTCCATGTATAACTTTTCAAAATCAACATTATATTCTCCGGTTTGCTGTTTATTTCAGAATATTTTTTAAAGTTCTTAAACTTGCATGAAATTTCTTTCACTGAATATTGAAGGAGAATCTCCCAGTACAATGAAACTTCTCATTCTGAAGGTTTTTTATATTCAAAAAGCAGTTAACAAGCAAGTTCATGAATAAAGAAAGGAAGTAGGGCAATCCAATAAGTTTGAAGGCTCTAAACTGCAGCGTGGGCAAAACTGACTCCCTCAGCTCTGAGAGTTCTATATCCTGCTGGAGACCACTGTTTTACAGTTTCCACACTGGGACCCTCTGTACTGAGTGTTTATGGGCAATCCCAGCTCCTCCCCTTTATCCAGAGAGGAAATTTGGCACTTTAATCTGTTCGCTGGCTTCTCATTTCACCACAGTTGTCAGCTCTGCTGAAAGCACAGCCATATTCGTTTCACAATTACTTTCCAGGAAGTCCAAGCCTTATTAACTTTTTATAAAGACATACTTTTGAATTATCTAAAATTCCTGTGTTATATATTAAATGGTCATAGAAAAATGTGATACATCAATTTGATGTGGTCCACTAATCTTTAGTTCAAAACTTTTGAAAGGAGACCTTTTCTTTGTATGGGATCTGATGGCTTTTAAATTGTTAACTATTTTTTTTAATATAAATACCATGTAGACAATGCAATATACATTCTCTATCAAACTATTATGAGTTTTGGAGTGTTCATGTAACATGAAGAATTACTTGTTCTCTTGTCTGTTTTCAGGTCAGCACAAAAAGAAAACCAATGACCACCCATTCAACAATTATTTGAAGTTGTGACAGCACTGAAGAGACTTGTGATTGGTCCTAGAGGTTATGCCCTTCACGACATCCTGCCAGTCACATTACCATGATTTGGCCACTTGGTAACCAGAATGCAATTATGACGGTCATATTGTCTCACAGTCACTTGATCACCATTTGTGAGCTTAATTCCAGGCTTTCAACAAGCAAAGTCAATGGGGAAGCTGGCAAGAAGTTGTAATTCATGGTCTAGTTAGCTAGCTACATGGAATTTGCTTAATAACCACAATCAGACCTGCCATCATTAGTTGGTCACATGATCATGTGATTATTATTTTTTTCTGCACATCACTTAGTGATAGAATCCTAGTTCCAGTTCCAGTCATTAACCAAGTACTACAAGTCCTGAGTCCACTTACGAAAGTTTTGCAATGGATATGTTTAAGAAGAATTCAGACTTATCATTACATTAAGCTGAGTGGGGGGTTTTGTCTTGATAAATTTGTAAAAAGGCTTTTGACAGCATGGGTACCAATCTAAAACAAAAGAAAAGCTAGAAAATAAGTATTTGAAAATTTTCTAGTCGATTTTCTTTGAACAAGTTCCAATCACTAACGAAATCCTTACTCTTTCTAGAACAGGCTATGCCATGCTTTCTAAATTTATACTGAATAGATGTAAATGATATATAAATATAACCATGAGAACTGTCTCATTTAATGTTATTAATTTTTAATTGCATGCAAGCATTTTGCACCCTCTGCAAAATGTGAATCATCCCCTTCTGTTATGTGAAAAAATTTGATGTCTTACATCTTCTTCCCTCAAAATCAAGTTAAACTTTCGGGGCTGAAAGATTTTTACTTTTTCACTTGCTCAAATATTCTAGAATATCAAGCAATGAATCAGCAAACACCTAGAAGCAAACAAAGTAATAACCAAAAGCCAACATGGGTTTGTCAAAAACAGATCATGACAGACTAATCTTATTGCATTCTTTGACAAAGTGACAAAATTAGTAGACCAGAGGAATGCTATCGATATAATTTACTGGAACTTTACTGATAAAGTAGACCATAACCACTAGATAAAATAGAAAAATGTGGGTTAGACAACATCACCACCAGATGGATTCATAACTGGCTGACCAACCGCACTCAACGTGTAGTCCTCAATGGAACTGCATCTACATGACGGGAAGTACACAGTGGGGTACCCCAAGGCTCTGTTTTAGGTCCAGTACTCTTCAACATCTTCATCAATGATTTAGATGAGGGGATAGATAGGGAACTCATCAAATTTGCAGGCGACACCAAGCTACCAAAAATAGCCAACACTCCGAAGATAGGCTCAAGATACAGAAGGATCTTGACAGATTTGAACATTGGGCACTATCTAACAAAATGAAATTCAATGGTGAAAAAAGTAA
>JANHZT010007687.1:168172-180916 GCA_032468215.1 Stegonotus admiraltiensis | reverse complement strand
AATGTTCTGCCATGGTAGTCCTAAATTGTAATAAAAGGGAGTCTTTTGGACGGGGTCAGGCGTGCCTTCCCGCAAGGCGCCTTCCCACCAAAGGGCCTTCCCATGAACCATCATCCTGCCTACGCGTCGTTCTTTCATCGCAGCAACAAAATTGGCAATCATGCATCTTATATGTAGTGCATATGAACTGGCACTTTTGAAATAAAACAATAAGACATGAATCATATACAAATTTTTATAGGACAACTTCTACCAAATTTAAATGGAGTTGTAAAGTATAGTATTAAAAGGAGCTGTATAGTGTACCAGCTTAATACATTTCTTTATTTCAATTTAAAACCCAATTCAACTGCACATTTTTGTTAGTGTAACTTAAAGTTCATTTTACAATTAGATAAATTTTAATAATGGTAACACATTCCTTTTTTCCATAATGTGTTTCAAATTTCTGGCCAAAACCTCAAATTCCTAATAAAAATAGCAGGTGATAGTTTGCTTTGCAAATTATCAATAATGAAGGAAAAAGAAGAAGAAACATCTACTTATATATCTTAATTATATTTGAAATAAAAGATAAAATAATGAAATTAACAAATGAATGTATAAGGCATTATCACAATGAAAATTCAGGGAGTTTGGCAGTTACCTCTTTGCTTTAGTCTTCCTATAATAACTCACTAACTAAACCTCTAAATCAAAGACCATCAACCTAGTTACTTTCAGGAAATGTGTAAGTTCATTGTGAGTTTAGAAGAGATAAAACATCCTTCTTTGATGATATTTTCGGGTAAATTACTATGCAGGTATTTAATGTTCATGCTGTAACTAAGACATTTCCCCTTCTAACCCTTGATTCTGATATGGTATCCCTTAGAAATATAAGGGTTACAAATCCCTTTCATTGCTTTAACAAACTCTTATTTTTCTTGCTCTGCTATACATGCTATCGAGTCTATTTGCACTCATTCAATACTACATTACAGATAAAGTTACAGCAAATTTGTTTTTCTCAAAAATGCAGTGAAGCCTAATATCCCTTAAGTAACAACAGACTTGTCTTTCATTTAAGACAGAACTGGCATAATTTTCTCCGAGAAACAAACCACCCCCTTACAATGGCTCTGTTCTTAAAATTCTGAATGCGATACAGCTCAATTTGCAGGTGTTCAGGTAGAAAGGTGAAAGGGTATTTGACCCTAATAGAGTAATTGTTTCTTGGGTAGGTAACTCCAGACAGTTCAGTGATATGGTTCTACAGTAGTACGAGATGGGCTGCCCGAGTTATCAGCTATGACTTGCATTGGTGCAACTCAAATGCTCAGTCACTGAAATAGATACATATTATATCTGCTTAAGGAAAGAAGATACACAAATCCACCCTTAGCACAGAAGCAGAGAAACAAATACCACTTCACTGAAAAACTGTCCTGTAAGAATATTCTGATAGTTACTAATTTTAGCTGCAAAAGTTTACAAAACGAATAATTCCTGAAATATTGCTAACTTCACAGACTGCTTTCCAGCTTTAAAAAATACTAAGTTTGGGATATTGTGAACTGCACCCAAAATAATTAACTAATAAAAGCTCAAATAGAGTTATTTATAGAGCCTAAGTAATTTTAACATGTAAACTAGTTCTATTAGCATGTACGTTCCTGACTAGAAACAATTAAATCTGCTTAATAGTTGAGTTTTAAAAGTATAGATAATATGGCCGTATGCTTTTAATTTTGTTTTAATGCATCAATACTACATTACTTGTATTTATTCCCGCTCTTTTTGCTAACAGTACAGCATAAAGATTGCAACTACGGACTGCTCAAATCTTGTGTTATTAAACATACACAGAGTTTTTTCCAATAGAACACTTGTTCATGAAGGATTGAAGCATTCATTAGTTACAACTTCAATTGAATTTAGAATTAGTTGCAGCGTAATTCCTGTTTATCTTTTAATTCAAACTGAAGCCATGTGCATTTGCTTTTCAGAGGTAAGATAAGTAGGTATACACGCCTCCCATCAACTGGTTCTTGCTATCTCATCTCAGCCCAGCCCAGAAAACACTCTAGTCTGCTTGTTCTGCCTTGATCTGCACAGCAAGTAGAACAGCGTAGAGAAGGAAAGTGCTGTAAACAAAGAGCTTAGGAATGAAGGATGGGAGTTGCAAAGCTTTATGGCAGCAAAGACAGGAGGGGGGAGGCAAATGAAATGCTGCTAGCTAAACCACCCTGGTAGGGATGATATGGAGAGAATCACTAGGATTAAACACTACATGAAATGAAAGAGCGGAGTCTCTTCCCCCATCTCACCCATTATAAACAGGAAGGGAAGAAAGAGAGAGATGCTGCCCACACACACTGATTTCATTACAGGACAAAACACTGACTAGGTGACAATCTTAGAGAAAAGTAAGAGGAGGAATATTGTTTATTGCAGCATGCAAAGTATTCAAAACGATAAGGATCAAGGCTGACCTAAAGGATATGCAGTTTTCAGGGGGATATATTTTTTAAATGCTTATTTAATGTGTTTGTGCAGACAGATGTAAAGATGGTCATAAGAGATTTGTCAAACATTATAGTTTTATTTTGAAATTAAAGCACATGTAATAGCATATTGTATGTATTACTTCCACATGAGTGAGTATTTATACTATAACATCAACAGTAAGTAGTAAGTATGCATGACCATGAAGTCACCAGGAGTCAAGTTTCACTTGCAGCAGATTTTAGTTTTTAGACAGTGATCAACTAATGTTAGATTAGCCTTTTTTCTTCTTTTTGGCTTCATCATTTTAATGAGGTAGAGAAGAACCTGAATTGGCCCATTAATGAGTCATTTCTAGTTAAGGAAGGTGACCATTATAATTTGAATGGAGACATGGTATTCTTGTTGCCTATATAGTTCTGAGAGTAATGAAGGCTACTATGTGGTTGACATTAATTACATTTTCAATATATTCTAATTCCGTGTTGGTCTTTAAAAGCAGGTTCATTTTTTTTCCAGAACAAATTGTTAGTATTTTTTTTAATTGTATTTTTTTTACTTTTTTTTTACTTTGATGAGCTAGGAATGATAATTGTCAGTTTTTAAACAGAACATTCCTAAGATTGTTTTAAAAACTAAGGATAATAGGATTGTTGTGGACTGTCCTGAAAACTATTACAGAATGGCTTTTTCCCCTTATAAATAAAGTTTTAAATAGCTTTTTACTTAATTTCATGTGTAAGAAAGTATTTCTCAAACACAATTTTGTATTTCAAATAGAATATTTTAGAATTTCCTGTTTATTCCACATAAATTATGAGGTCCATTATTTTCTAAAAAGTTATTTCAATCGGATCCCTCTTCCAGAATATTTACATTAAAATTTTGCGAGAAATAAATTACTGCCCAGATGGATAAAATATTCTAAAATGTTATTTAAATACAAATTGGAATCCAAATTTCTAATTTTGCTCATGTTGAATTTCTATAATAAAAAACCCACTGCTCATACCGTAACGGTTTTCTACTTACAAGATTGCTAAATTTATATTTAAATAAGGAACCTAAGTAAAGTTGTTAATGAAGACTCGCTATTATGTAAAATTTCACCTTATACCTGGAAATTCAAAAACATTCAGACTAAAAACAAATGAAGTAGATAACTATGAACATTTGAGGTGTACATAAAAAGAAGGCAAAAAGAGCTAAGCATTATTAAAACAAATGGAACTGAATATGAAGAAGAATAGGAATAAAGAAAAAGAACAGGAATAAAGCCATAACCTGGGGGAAAGGGATATCACGATATTTAATTATGAATGAGATAACGTGAGATTTTCCCATCATCAAATTAACTATTTTTCTTACTGTATGAGAACTGATCTAATGCACTTAATGAAACAAGAAAGAAAGGATACTCAGATTTCAAAAATCCGAGCATCAACACATCAACAGTTTGGTTGTTCACAGGTATGTGTATTCAATCCCCAACACATTCCCCTATCCCATTCAAAGAGAACAGCAATTTGTGGTAGTACAGAAGATTCAGATCATGAAAATATACTATTTTCTGCAATAACAAGTTTTCAAATTCAATTCTTATTGTATACATGAAACAGATCCCTCTCCCTAATTTATTAGAAACAGTTTTTCTTACACATGAAATTCTGTGGTTGTCTGCCTAAATTATTCAACTGAATATTTAAATATTGATACAAAATAAATCAGTATGTTATTTTCTTTTAAAGAAACAATTTAAATCCAACTACTCAGTATGGATATGGAATGTACTTCCATATAATTTTATGTGTCTTGCCACCTCCTTTAGTTCCAAACTATCTCCCTTACGTGGAATTGATGCAGCCCTGCCAAACCTCAGGTCCAGAGGAGCAGCTGTTCTTGTGGGCTCTACACCAAAGGCTCTGAAGGGAGAACATGGGAATCAAGAGACTTTGGTTAAATGCTACATACAGGCTTCTGAACTTAACAATAAACGTTATTCCCTCAGAGTACACAGACTGAAATTGTCACAGCCATTCAATGTGAATATTTTCTGTAACTGTGGAAAATCTCAGTACACTTTTATGGTAATAACAGATGTATGCCATCTGCCCAGGTTTATGGCCCAGAAGATGTTCAACTGCTACCATCTTATTTCAAGAAAAGTTCCTCTTACAAACCTCTACAAGAAAACAATATTAAATAATAATATATGTAGTAAAATAATAGAGAGAGAGAAATGCAGTGTTTTGATTACATTCTAAAAAACAAAAATATCTAAGTGTCTAACTACAGTCTTTTTTTCTAGTTATTTATTTATTACTGAAATAAATGCCATTTTATGTAATGGTTGTTACTGAACTCTAACTATGGAGGCCCAGGATCAAATACAAACTCATCCAATGAAGTTAATTGGATGACTTTAGATCAGTCACTCTCTACCCTCCAATAGAAGGGTTACTGCAAAAAATTAGGGGAAGGAATTCTATGTATAGCTCCTAGAGAAACGTTGAAATGTATAATAATACAACTAAATAAAAATGACAATATCTCTTTATACACAGGGGTATACTACATGAATTATTTCTTACTTGTTTGGGTCTTTTTTGGCACATTTACCAAAAATGAATCTATTAAATAATGTTCATGTTTCTCCATTATATTGTTATCCTACAAATCCCCTATTAATCACAAACTTGTAATGACATTTTAAGACCTTAATCATTTCAAGATGACTCTCTAGTTTTTCATGTGTGATGGCTAAACACAGAAATGGTTTACATAAATATGTACAAACCTAAGCTAAATAAATCTGAGCATTAAAACAGGAAAAATAGTACTGGAACTGCTTTAGATTTACTTTAAAAATCTAAAATAGGTTGCAGATGAACGTTAGCTAAAATCAAAAGAAGAAGACTACATAATCTTCCAAGCTCTTGCACAAATGTGGCACATTTGTATCTTTCTCCTTATATGAAAGGATTATTGTTATTTAGAAGATTTTATACCAAACTAAGTAATTTGAGAATATCACTTACTTTTTATAAATTAAGGCTTAATATTCCTTCAAATAACACAGCAATTATTGTATTATGACTTCTATACTGTAGGCTAAAAGGACATATTGTAACATAAATCTTAAACTTTTCATTAAACTGCCCAAATTCAAATCCTACCTTTTTGTGCACTCTGACATTTTTGCCTGGCATTTTCATTAATTTTGCAACATACATAAGTGTAACTGAAATGTTACCTGATCAATATTATGTCTCTTTCATGTAGCACTAGAGCACATTTCCCCAAAGACCACACAGCAATGCAGGAAATAAATGTGTAAAATATCAAATGTTAATGTTAACATAGCAACACTTAATGTATAACAACTAAAAAGGCTAAAACAATTCAAAATAGTCCAAATTACCACAAATTATCCACAAACCTATTTACAGAGTAACATTTGTCTGCCAAACTAATTCACTAATTCATTTTAAAGTACCTCTTTTTACCTAATCTTAGATATCCAATTATTTTTCAGCCCATTATAGTAATACGAGGGTGGAAGGAAAAGGTTGCATACATCCTCATCTGCCCTAAAGCATTACACTTTCCAACTTCCACAAGTACAGGAATGTGTGGCGAAGAGCTGAAGAGAATTAAATCCAAGTTGGAAGACATTTTGATATTACACTAGACTATTGCAAAGACAATTCTTCTAATTTCTATGTGAGAATATTCATATATTAAATATACATGAAAGTATTTTGAATAATTACATGTTAAAGTTACATAGAAGTAATCCAAATTTTTAATTTAAACTTGAACAAAAAAATCTAATAATTAAAAAATTCTATTAATTTTGTAAACTGAAAGCTTAGTTATGATCAATATAGTAATTGGGAGAACAATACCTATTGGAGGAAAAACTCATTTGTTTCTATAGTATTTAAATCCTAAACTCTGGAACATGTTATCTGAACTGAACACTTCACAGCTGTTGAAAATTCCCATTCGAAGAAGTTAAGTAATAAAATCTCCCTTGAGTGGAGATTGACTACATGAATATATCCATGTTGTGTTCCAGAAAACTGTATGGAAGTGATTTATCATTTCCTTTGTTCAGGACATTTGACTTTTCAGACTAGGCTGTAATCCTGTAATTTTATGTTCTCTCCTTTTTCAAGTTTTAATCAGGTCTGATATTTAGTTTTTTTGAGAATGGCTAGGTGCTGGCACCTGCTGTGACTGGAGAAATATGTTATTTGTTAATTCTCTCTTCTTAAGCAGCTGTAAGAATTTAAAAAATGGGATTCCACTTTGCACAACTTTGCTTTTATTTGTGTTGCTCATTTACTCTCCAATTTGTTAGAACCATTAAAATCTTATTACTTCAAAAGTATTTTGAACAGTTTAAATTTTGCAGAACAGTGGATGTAGGTTGCAATTCTACAATCAGGAAATATGCTCAGAGATATAATTGTTACTGAAAATGAGTTATAATAAAAAGCTGTGGCTCTTTGACAGTAGAATAGGTTATTGAAATCTACCTTATGACAAGTCAATCATAAAAATCTTGACTATAAGCACACATATATTACCTGCCTTACATCAAAAGGCCTTGAAAACATTCAGATGCTACCTACAAGGTATCAGCATAAAGATAATATTGTATGAAGATCATGCCGTAATATTGTTTTAAAATGTTAAGGTTCTGTTTTTTGATTCCTTCTCAAAACCTGTTACTCTTTGCACTACCTTGACCAATGTAGAATCCCCAAGTGAGACACCAGAATAAATGAAAACCAAATGGCTTAAGGTAAATATTAAAAAATATATTTATATATGTGTGTGTATCATATTCCACAACAATAACAGTTTATTTAAATCACAAATGATAGCAATAGACTGGTCACATTGTCGTTTATCAGCAACTTGTACTGAGAAGAATGCAACCTCTAACTGTGATAATATAAAGCTATCACAAATAGTGTTCTCCATAAAATGGTCTTATTCTTTTATATTACAAGGTTTTTACTTCGATATACAGGAAAAGTTAAGTTGCTACATCTATATAATCTCTTATATCACCCTAAAAGTTTGAAGTTGAGAAATCACATGAGTAAGTCCCATAGCAATATTTTAGCTCTTCCAAATAGGAAAAGCACCCCTCCTGTATGATTCCTTGAGTTAAACAGTTGTCTGAACACCAGTTTCAGTTTCTATAACCTAGTGCTTTATAAGAAATCTAGAAAACAACCTCTATATACAGCACCTCCAATATTTATCATTCATTGTATAAACAGTTGTAGACATCTTCCCACACAGCAAAAAACTCTTTTACCAGAAAAATGATGCAGATTATACATTAAGATTATGAAGGAAGAAAACCCTATCACGGTTTGTCTTTGATGACCAGGAATCTAATTCATCAGGAATGACATAATAAAGATTCCAGTAACTGCACTAGTCTTCCTAACCCTTATAAGTAAATCATTTTTAAAAGAGATCAGTAATTCAAGCTGCACATCAATTCTAAAACTACTGACTTGTCCATTATTATTGCTTGCTTGCTGAATAATTTTTAACAATGTGTTCCAAGTGTGAGACTATTAAGTATTATCTGTGTCTGCACATTCAATGTTGGCTTATTGTGAACAAGTAACCCGCTGATGCATCCTACTTGACTGCTCCTGGTTTGCTTCTCCTGCCAGTACAAGTGATTAAGTAAACCTCAGGAAATTCTTCTATGGTTTGTTTAGCCATTCCCACTGACCTCAGGGACAAATGGGAATTGTTAAGCTTGTGTGCAAAATTAATAACTGTTTGCCATTAAACATGCCATAAATGATTAATAATACGTTGGATGAATTAAAAATATCATACCATAAAAGCAGCCAGACTTCTTGGTGGTGACTCCCACTCAAAACAACCATTTATAAAATAGGCAGCATTTATAATGACCATGACACAATGTTTCACACGCATAAAATTCCTTAGAAGAAGCTAGAGGTGAGAAACAGAGAATGTGTTAGCTTCTTTTGTGCTGTTGAATATATTCTGACTGTGTTCACATTTTGTCCTAAAAGGATACATTATATAAAGTAAAAGTGCTATTATTGAAGAATAAAAAAAGGAACTGTCAATAGGTATCCACAGGTTTATTGGTAATTGCAAAATATAAAAGGCTGCACCATTCCACTGTGCAGCACAATAGAAGAAATTACAATGCTGCTGTACTTAGTAAGCTTTCATTCTGAATATGTAACCGTGGTTCAGGCACTGAGTTTCAAAGATTTACTATATTAATCCAGATTTTTTAAACAAAATTTTATACTAGCTCTATGAAATGACATATGCAGTAATTCTCAGGCAATTTTACTTGTTTTTCTATTTAAGATATGACAAAACATTACAAGGACAAGAAGAACCATGCATTTCTTTTTTAAAATCGTGATTTATAAAATTTATGAATTTTATTCATAAAATTCACTGGAAAGAACTTGCTAACTTGTTGCATTTTTAAGCATAATACTGTACCTGTTCTTATTTAAAACAGGATTTCTCTAATGAGATATTTTAAATTCAAACTATGTGATAAATTATCTACTCAATGTCTGCAAATGTGCCCACTAATTTCTAAAAATATGGGAGGACCAAACTGAAAATATTTTGTTTTGTGTATTACAAAGAGTATTTGCTTGTTTTATGATTACATAAATATTATCTGACTGCTGATAAAAAATCCTTACTAAAAGTAACTCTGTATTTTAAGTTAGAAGTATCCAAACACTATTCAGTTTATGAATCAGTTCTGGAAAAGCAGATTGATTTAGAGCCTATTTAGATACAATAATTGTAATCATAAAAATATACAATAAATTTGGTTGTAATATTATTTTAGCCAATTCTTTAAGAAAATGAACATTTTAAAATAGTCACTTTTCGTAAGTAAATATTTCAGCTAGTAAAAGTAAACACACATCAGAAAAAAAATACGTGTCAGTCTTTGAAGAGTCAAATAAAAGTTTGTTGCCTTAATTAAGATTCTAATAAGCACCACCACATCAGAACTAGGAGAACAAAAGACTGATAGATTCTCTAATCCACAATAATAGAAGAGTTCCTGTAGGTCAAATTAGCCACAAAATGTATGGTAGACTAAGTTTACAGCCACCTGTGCCATAACCTGATACACAGGGGAAAACTGATGACTTTATTGTGGTTCTCATGACACTTTTCTAAAGCTCAGTTTTTGCTGGGAGTGGTGTGTGCGTGTGTGTGCGTGTGTGTGCGTGTGCTCACATGTCCAGATAAACTTTTGTTATAAATCACAAAGTGCTTTAAATGCTTATTCCCTCCCCCTCCCTCCCCAAAAAAACCAACCACAAAACGTTGCAATTCTAAATCTTTACCTGTTTAGATAGTCTGTTTTCTTCTTCAATATATTTCTGTTCTTTGGGCATTAATGTTTGGATGCTGGCTTTCACCTAAACATCAGAATGTCACGATATTTAGGCACTGAAACATATATCATTTAGAACCATTATCACAGCATTTCAAAATCTCAAGGCCAAGATTATAAGATAGAAATATGAAGTGCAAAAGCTCATGCTTGTGTATATATTACAGCAGTAGCAGTGAAGTGATAAAGTGTGACTGTCTCAGGCAGTGGCAGAAGAGTATTCTGCAGCATATATCAAAGTTTAGAGAAAATGAGGAATGACAGAAATTCTCTACAAATCAGGAACAAAAGCTTTCATGAAACCGAACTCTTTAGCAGTACAAAAAAGCCAAAGTTAAGACTTACAGCATTAAAAATCACATCCATTTCAAGATAGATGACCCCCTTTGTTGGCCCTGTCAGCTGCTTGTTTTTCAAAACGTAGGCTTTCTGTTCACCATTTTGAATCTGCAGGAAAAGGACATGACAGCCGTCTGTCTCACAGTCTCTACTGAATACACTCCCTCCATGACCTTTGACCCCCAGCTGCTGAAACTGACAGAGAACCCAAAACAACTGTGGCAATTCTGACAAGTACCTGTTCATTACCAGGACCAAGTCTGTCAGGAAAAATTAACTATCATGGGATTCAACATGGCGGTGAATTGAGTATGTTAAATTTTTTTCAGTATTCCTATTACAGACCTGGGTTGAGAAATGACAGCCTGTACTGATTGTTTCCATGAGCATAAAGAAATTCAGAGCAGATGAAGACGGCAATGACGATAATAATAACAATAATAATATCAACTTACATACAATAATGGAATAACCACTTTGCCTAGGAAGTCCGCACTCCGATCACGATCTTCATCATAAACTGTCACTTCAAGAACTGAGTGGATATCTTTAATATTGCTATAAAAGGTGAGACAGAAAGAGGTGCAAAGTCACTGAACTGGTTGCCAACAAAAACGCATCACTAAGTCCCAGAAAAATCAAATAGTACATGTATTTTTGAAAGTATAAACCTGAAAAAGAGGGCTCAAAGAAGACCAATTTAAATAGGAATACAACTCAGGCATAATACTGAACATTTGGCAATTACATACTTCCCTGCCCTTATTGTGTCTGCGGAATGTCTGCCAGCTGCACTATTTAGAGTGTCCCAGACCCTATTAGGCAAAGATGGGCCAGAAGAACCAATTAGTATAAGTTGTGATTGTCTGGCTAAGCATTTCATAGATAAAATCACTTGCATTTGCTCTTAGTTGGAAACCAGTTAGATGGAATCTTTTGAAGTGATAGAGGTATCAACTTGTGGTGTTACCAGTACGTTTCTGAGCTGCATAAGCTCAAGTTAGTAGAGAAAGTTCTCTACAATATTACACATCTGGCTGCCCAAAGCATCTAGAAAGGGAACTGGGAGTTGGACTCTGGCGGTCATCAATTCTTCTTTGAGGGAAGGGACTATTGAGCAGCTTTGAAAGAAGTCCTAGCCTGCCCACTCCTTGAATAATGGCTGTGGAACCAGCAATAGGGAAGAGCTTTTCCTCTAATTTCAACCTGTCCTTTTTGTAAAGGATGTTAATAATGGAATTAAAATTTCAAAGAGCACTGGAAGACCATGGAATGAAAACCGGACTGGTTGTTATGGATCACTTGTGGCAGGACTTAAGAGAAGGGAGAACCATCCTTGTCTTCCTAGATCTCTTTTCAATTTTGAAACTATTGGTCACACTGTCCTTCTAGACCTCCTGCTAGAATTGGCAGTTGTAAGCACTTAAATAATCACTCTTTTAAGACTATCGTGGACACATGGTTGCTGGAAGTTAACTTCTTTTAAATTAGACACCATTTATCCAGAATGAATTTTAATGTCAAAGCTGAGGGAAAAGACCATTCTGCATAGCCTCCATATATATGACAAATGCCTAATCCTCTGCTAGTCCTTTCTTAGCCTCTGTTTCCTCTTGGATAGAAAAAAAAAGTTTTTCATCATATACAGGAAAACTGGAAACATATATTTTCTGAATTTTGAGGATCTTGAAAATAAAAGTTTGCAACATGGTACATATGAAGAAAAAGAATCATATTAATCATATTAAGGGAAATCACTTATAAAAATAAATGCTAGGAGTAATAAAAATAAAACTTATGGAAAAATTTAAGAGTATTTGTGAAGTAAAGCAGAGCCCCTGTGCATACACCTCCAAGACGTTCTCGCCAACAGAACGAGGGTGGGCTATTTGGGAGAAGGAGGCCTTTGCGGTTCACTGGGCACTCCTTAGCTGGCGGCACCTATTGGAAGGGGCACGGGTACCCTTCGAAGTATGGATGGACCACCGAAATTTAATCGCCTTACAAACGCCTCGGAAGTTATCCCCAAAACAGGTACGGTGGGCCCAATACTTTCAGCGGTTCCGGTTCCTCCTGAAATACGTACCGGGAGGGAAAAACTTCCTGGCTGATGCTTTATCTCACATGCCCCAGTTTCATAGTAAGTGGGACGACATCGTGCAAGCCTTAATCCCCAACGAGACAACAGAGAACATGGTAGTCGCGAAGGGGGTGGATAACAACCAAACTGGATGGAAATGCTGAAACATTCTGTCTACGAAATATATCAAGCTCAGAGTGCCTAACCGTAAACTAGGCCCAAAGTATCTAGGACCCTTCCCGATTACGAGAAACATAAACCCCGTCACAGTAAAACTAAAGCTCCCCCCTTTGCTAGGAAAGATTCATCCTGTCTTCCATAGCAGTCTCCTTAAACCCGTAACCACAGGACAGGCTGAACCCCCCCCACCCCCCCCAGG